>JAHWFO010008952.1:0-17302 GCA_023313115.1 Rhysida immarginata
CTGTATATATATATATATATATATATATAGAAGATAAAATAAAGCTAAAAATTAATTAAATAAATAAACGTGACTAAATGAATAAGTAAAGTAAAATAATTAAAAGCACAAATTAAATTTAATCATTGCTTTGATATTACAAAATGCGTCAACGAAAATAAAATTAATTTCACGTAGGCTGTTGCTAAATTGGAAATATCTTATCTCTTTTACAACTGGAAATTGTTTTGTAAATTCAGCTTATGCGTAATAACCGTCTCATTTCTTCTAGGCATACTATTAGTAAGGTCAAGGCAAGGTTCCTATGTAATGCACTCCCAGAAAAAAATATGGAGAGTTTTTAAAAATTTAAATGATTCATCTCAGATAAGTGCTATTAGAATAAAATAGAATTGTACTATGCATTACACAGCGATGTACACTTAATACACACCATCTTATTACCTACACATAAAAATTTTTTGATAATAACTAATTTTGTTGAACAAAAAACAAGAAAAACAACAACTGCATTGAAGTCAAAAGTTTGGAGATTTAATTATACTGAGGCATAGGTTTAGAGATTTTGTCAAAAACGTTAACATTTGAAGTTTCTTGTTGCAGAAATTTAACTATAGACTTCATGATTATGTAAATTAATCTAAGATGGGTTGTTTCATTACAATTTAGGGATGTGCTGAATTTATTTTCTTAAATTTACAATAAGCCTCCTACAAAACAGATCCCTCAATCTGTTCATGACTTAATTATTAAGTAATGGCAAGAAAAAGAAAAACAAATTAAAATAGCAAAAGGCTCACAATGGCTGGACCTCTCCAAGGATGCCACTGCTAGTCTAAATGATTTCTTACTCACGTAATCTTACCTCAGATGTATACTTAGTGATGTTGCAATTTCCACTCTTCTCTCGATGTGTTGAAGCAAAACTTGGCCATTCATCACTTTGTGCAGTCTAGCGGTCGCCGATTCTTCTATTTACTTGCTTCCCATTTGCTCAATACATCACGGAGCTAAAGGAGTGCTTCCTCTGTCGTCCATCCACTCTTTCTCAATAGTCTGCTAACTCTCCATTATCTCCAGTTGCTGATCATTTTTAAAGATTTTTCAAGAAATTGTTAAGTACTAAGAACTCTCTTTTCTAAGAAAAGCCTGAAACTTATCCATGTTACATCATCATTTTATGTTCATTGTTATAATTCTTGGAAAGATTGCTTTAACATGACATCATCATTCTGTGCTCATTGTTATTGGTGAATTGCGCGTTGATACCATTGTTGATGCGAACACAATGGGCCTATTGTTGCACAAACTTTGCCTTGCATTTTTGGTCATGAGATATATATTGTTGGTTCATGCAATGTGTTTGTGAATTGCGTGCTGATAACATTGTTGATACCTATTATTGTACAAACTTTGCCTTGCATTGTTGGTCATGAGATATTGATTGTTGATCCCTGCCTTGTGTTGGTGCATTGCGTGTTGATACCATTGTTGATACCTATTGTTGTACAAACTTTGCCTTGCATTGTTGGTCATGAGATATTTCTCATTATTATGCCTTGCTATAACCATGAATATCGATTTTTTATCGATATTTATTATTTTTCCGAAATCTGAGGTAGACAGTGACCTTCCTCATGCTTTGAAGGTCATGTATGCGAAATTTTATCAAGATCGGAATAAAATTGTAGATTTGTATAAAAAACATACAAACAAACAGACCCACAAACATCCTTCTTTATATATGAGGCGTTGAGCGCAAAAGTGGCCCAAGCCGAAAAAAATATGTTCTGAGAAAATCGCAAAACAAAAATACGACATTTTGATGATAAATATTTCAAAGGCATATTGAAGTAGATAAAAAGAACCTTTTTATACTTACATATTTACACAGTAAAAAGCAATCTATCAGCAAGTTATTTCCGCATGTTACTCTTTTTCAACATTATTGTTGGTTGGGCCACTATTGCGCTCAACGCCTCATATATAAATAGACTAGCAAAGGTACCCGGCGTTTCCCGGGATAATTACACATGGATGTAAACAGAACAATCTCAAAAAATTAAATTAAATTTTGCAATATCTTAAAAATAAACACATGAAAATGCTTAGAATTAATACAGTAAAAATTCTTAATGAAAATTCGAAAAAAAATTTTTTTAAAGGCTCACAATGGATGGACCGCTCCAATAATTTCTTACTCAGGTAATCTTACTTCAGATATACACTTGATGTTGCAATTTCCACTCTTCTCTCGATGTGTTGAAGCAAAATTTGGCCTTTCATCACTTCTGGTAGTCTAGCGGTTGGCTATTCTTCTATTTACTTGCTTCCCATTTGCTCAATACAGCACGGAGCTAAAGGTTTGCTTTCTCTGTCGTGTTTCCACTGTTTCTCAATAGTCTGCTAACTCTTCATTATCTCCAGCTACTGATCATTTTTAAAGATTTTCAAGAAATTGTTAAGTACTAAGAACTCTCTTTTCTAAGAAAAACCTGAATAACAGGAATTCTATGCATTGTTACAAATTGAAACTTATCTATATTGCATCATCATTTTATGTTCATTGTTATAATTCTTGGAAAGGATTGCTTTATCATTGCATCATCATTTTGAGCTCATTGTTATTGGTGAATTGCGTGTTGAAACCATTGTTGATACCTATTGTTGCACAAACTTTTATTTGCATTGTTGGTCATGAGATATTTCTCATTAATATGCCCTGCCATAACCATAAATATCGATTTTTTATCGATATTTATTATTTTTCCGAAATCTGATGTAGACAGTGACCTATTTCATCAAAATCGGAATAAAACTGTAGATTTGTATAAAAAACATACAAACAAACAGACCCACAAACATCCTTCTTTATATATATAGAAGACTAGAAGAGGTACCCGGCGTTGCCCGGGATAATTACACTTGGATGTAAACAGAACAATCTCAAAAAATTAAATTAAATTTTGCAATATCTATATATATAAAGAAGGATGTTTGTGGGTCTGTGCGTCCGTGGGTCTGTGGGTGGGTCTGTGGTTCTGTGTGTACGTTTTTTATACAAATCTACAGTTTTATTCCGATCTTGATGAAATTTCGCATACATGACCTTCAAAGCATGAGGAAGGTCACTGTCTACTTCAGATTTCGAAAAAATAATAATTATTGATAAAAAATCGATATTCATGGTTATGGCAGGGCATATTAATGAGAAATATCGCATGACCAACAATGCAAGACAAAGTTTTTGCAACAATGGTATCAACACGCAATTCACAAACACTCTGCACGGACCAACAATCTATATCTCATGACCAACAATGCAAATAAAAGTTTGTGCAACAATAGGTATCAACAATGGTTTCAACACGCAATTCACCAATAACAATGAGCTCAAAATGATGATGCAATGATAAAGCAATCCTTTCCAAGAATTATAACAATGAACATAAAATGATGATGCAATATAGATAAGTTTCAATTTGTAACAATGCATAGAATTCCTGTTATTCAGGTTTTTCTTAGAAAAGAGAGTTCTTAGTACTTAACAATTTCTTGAAAATCTTTAAAAATGATCAGTAGCTGGAGATAATGAAGAGTTAGCAGATATTGAGAAAGAGTGGAAAGACGACAGAGAAAGCAAACTTTTAGCTCCGTGCTGTATTGAGCAAATGGGAAGCAAGTAAATAGAAGAATTGGCGACCGCTAGACTACCCAAAGTGATGAAAAGCCAAATTTTGCTTCAACACAGCGAGAGAAGAGTGGAAATTGCAACAACATCAAGTGTAGATCTGAAGTAAGATTATCTGAGTAAGAAATTATTGGAGCAGTCCATCCATTTTGAGCCTTTAAAAAGATTTTTTTCGAATTTTTATTAAGAATTTTTACTGTATTAATTCTAAGCATTTTCATGTGTTTATTTTTAAGATATTGCAAAATTTAATTTAATTTTTTGAGATTGTTCTGTTACATCCAAGTAATTATCCCGGGCAACGCCGGGTACCTTTGCTAGTATATATATAAAAGATTTCATCTTTCAATGATAAAGGTTTACAACACAATCGCATTGCTAAAGAAAGCCCCTAATCCACGGAGCTTGTGCTTTAAGCTGGGTTATGCGTCAAATTTTCCTGGCACGCGCATGCGCAATAACGACTTTGTGCCGAGACACTCCCGTTATACACTCTACCTACTGCTTATTGAACGCGATAAAGTGAGCTCTCCTATTTCACCTTACAGTGAGCGAACTCTACTTCTTTCATAACTTCAGGAAAATTCTCTAATATTCTTTTGAGAATTATCCTTTTTGCTTACTCTATCTGAAACGTCAGCTTATTATTTTGATTCTATTTATTATTTATTAATTATTTTGTTAATTATTATTTATTTATTTTTTATTTTTAATTAATAATTACTAGCAGAGGTACGCGACGTTGCCAGGGATAATTACACTTGTAGGTAAAGAGAACAATCTCAAGAATTTAAATTATAACTTCCATTTGGTTAATAATAATTCAATCAATACAACACAGAGCAAAGGGACTATCCCAAGGTAAGTAGAATATAAGGTATGCTCGATCGTGGCCTTCGAAATATTAGGCCTCCGCATTGCCTCTCATTTCAATGCTTTCCTCCGTGCCAGCGGAAGTTCAACTTTTTAACGCTACAGGGGGATCATCAGGGATAAAACAAGGGTGGATTCAAGCTTAATCTATGGAAGCTACACACGTTGATAAAATTATTTCGTGAATTTAGAGGAAAAACAAACACTTCGAACGCAGTTTTTTTTATTAATTTGTATTTTGCTTTTCATTGATTATATATATTTGTAATTTATATTTTTTGTATTCTCTCATTGAGATATTTCGTTGTTTTTAAAGTGCTAATTCGTTGCGCGCGTGTACTGCACACCTTTGCCTCCCTTAACTACGCCCCTGATTCAGTGTTACTGTAAACTTCCTTGTTTTCAGAGGCCATGTGTTATTAAATTAATCATTTAATAAAAGTACTTTATTTTGAAATTATTGAATTCCAATTTCGCTTTATGCTGTCATCAGCCCGAAACCTATATTAACAGGTATTTAGTTGTTTTGTTTTTTTAAGTTGAATGTACATTCAACAGCTTGTTGTTGGATGTATCAATAAAATCGATAATAGTACAGACGATCTCGTTCGATAAATCGTCTAGAGCATGATATCAAAAAACAGATGAAGGTAGGTAATCGAACGATTACCCCTCCCTCTTCATCTGTTCTTGATGATATCAAATCGGGGTAATCGTTTTTTTCGAAATCGGTTAACCAACGTCAGGAGACGTTTTTTGAGTCTGAACGCAATAGACTCAAATCAGCCCACATATCAATGATTGTTTTTATGCAGACCATTCCACATGACGTGTGGTGAAAAGTAGTTTAGCCTTAGCCTAATAATACTAAGGTATTATTAGGCAATGGTTTAGCATTGTGTATGTTATGTTAAAATGATTGCTAAAACCAAGAACAAATGAAGGTACGTGCGAGATAAAGTCGGATAAATTAGCATAGCGATGAGGTAGAAAGTAGTTGTTTATCCCTGACGAGCGCCAACTAGCGGTCAAAAATTGAAACTGCCTCGGCACGCTATTTCAAGCCCGATGCGGAGGCCTAATATCTCGAAGGCCACGGCTCGATCGGGCCGTTTCTCCCGGTCCTCACCAGATGGCGGAGCATCGATGACGTCAGCCAGAGCCCGAAAAACGTAAACCTTCCATAGGCGCACATGCTTTAAAATAAAAAAATCAGATCAAACTTTGCAGACGATTTTTAATAATGCTTGGAATACATTACGCAGTTGAAATATGCAACAACAGTTTCCAGGAAAACAAAAAATATCAATGTATAAATAAAATAAAATATTTTAAAAAGGATTACAAACTTCGCTTTGTGCATTAACATCATGGACTGAGCATCTGCCTGGTGAAGCCATAGCCGAAATGGCTACAATGCGTCACTGAAATTGATCAACAATCCTTTCAAATTCACGGAAAAAACAATTTCTCCACATACGACGGGGTTATGTTAAAACGCAATTTAATACTTCTTTTATTTCCTCCATATTCTGCATATCAATGTTGTCGTTATTTATTGTGTTGGAGAAGTGCTTCATTGTCATCGCTTATTGCCAAGAGATGGCGATATGATATTTCCTTCGTTTGCGTGTGTACTTCGTTTTTGTACATAGTCGTTCTTATTATTGTATGTTCGTTCGTTTTCTTGCAATGAAGAGCCTTCCAATCAACATGTTGATTGTTTTATGTCGTTAATAAACAAAGCATTTGATTCTTATGATGAATTTGAAGACACGTATAGTGGCTCATAAAGAGCTCATCCTTATACCCCGTCCGCACTGCAAAAAATAAGCTAGCCTAAGTTGATAAGCTAGCTTAAACTGCAGTGCGAACGATTCTAGCTTTTGTTGGGCTAGCCCAGATTCTGATAAGCTTGCTTATGATGGGCTAGATTTTTAAACTAGCTTATCCAGTTGAGCCACAAACGCACTGCATCATGGGATACGTTTTTTCCCATGATTCCGTAGTTTTGGAGCATTTCGCTTGCTTGGCTTGACCAAGATTATAAGATCGTGCTACTTTGTAATTTATATGGCTGCACCAACACCAATAAGTATAGAAAAAAAAAATTGACGGAGGCTCTGGTGATTGCCAAAGCCGCGGGTTTTTAAGGCGTAGAACTACTACTGTATTGGTTACCGTTTATGTGTATTTTTTGGCGAAAAAAAGAACAAAATTAAAAAAAAAGTTACTATATCCAATTTCATTTCAATTTTGTTCTTCTAAGCTTCTTTATCATTATACACACAGTCCTGAAGAAAGCCATGGCTGAAACGCGTCGACTCTATGTTGTAAAATCACTGTTGTTTTAAAGATCCATATATTTATATTTTTGCAAACAACTAAGACCAACATACATTATTTTAGTCAGATTTATTGTGTTGTTTTAAGAAATTAACAAAAATTCAAAGTTCATTTCTTAAAATAATTAATTTGCTTAAAATAATATATATTTTATTATTTTACAACATATTTTTATTAGAAAACTAGAAGCGTACCCACCCGTTTGTATAACCGGGAAATAACCCATTGTTAGATTTTTTTCTTTGTTGTGACAACGTCCACTGTCGCTGATTTTATGTAAATGATGATGTACTGATTTCGCCGTCAGATGACAGGATTTCATGATATTATCTTAAAACGCTCGTGTATCCATGTTTTTGTACCTAATGCACCAGGCCTTTTTCTCGTAGGCCATGGTTAGCTCCAATTAGTTCCAATACACGCCGCACACGTATATGCTGCAGCAGCGCCACTCCTTTATTACGATGGCGAGCATAAAATTCACTTAAATTTAACTTGCTGTAACTTTTGACCTAGTGGTTCATTTAATGAAAATTTGGCTTATTATTCAAGACTCAACCTTCCTCTTTCCAACGAGATAATGACCATAGTTGTAGGATATAGTGATAGAAAGATATAGACTGAGATATGTGCATCACTTTTTGAACGAAAAACCGCGACTGAATTTTTCCTCGGCTGCACCCCCCGATAGACGTAGTTCTACGTCAAAACGAAAAAAAAGGAAAACTGGACTACGGAGGAAGTTCGCATTTTGATAGAGATTTAGGGCAAAAATATCGACGATCTGCGACGCGTCAAACGTAACCGGATCGTGTATGAACGGATGGCGGTCGAATTGAAAAAATACAACTACACACGCACGTGGGACAAGATACAGCGAAAGATTAAAAATTTAACAGCAGAGTACAGGCTAGTTTTAGAGCACTTCAGTGCGAACGACCTAGCCTACAACTTAAGCCAAGATATCTAGCTTATCGAATAAGCTAGCTCAACAATAAGCTAGCCCAGCAGTGCGGACGGGGTATTAGGAGCTCTTGGCTTATGCATCCTGGAATTTGGTTTCGTTATCGGTATTCAATCGTGCAATGCCTTACATAGTTTTAAACGTAATTTTAATAATAAATTTTTTAAACGTATAATGTTAATCATTCCCGCTACTTGAACTAGGCCTGAACTGATTATGAAATGAATCAATCTTGGAAACACAAGCGAATGCTCGTGAAAGGTCTAGAAAAGGAAATTTGCGCTGCTTTTCCATAGCTTTCAAGCAAAACAAGAGTCGCATTCGCGCTCTGGCTGACATCACGGAGCTTAGCCAATCATAATAGAAATCGCGATCGAGCATACTTTATACTCCACTTACCTTGGGACTATCCATTCTAGGAAAAATACGAAAAACAGGAAGTCTAGGTGATATACCGGTTCTTTATCTAAACTCTTCTTGACTTGTCTCACCACTGCGGAGCATCACCAGATACTTTAGACTACATGCTCTATTCGAAACTCATGTTGTTCAGATGTTTCAAATGCCCGTATAGCTTTATCTGTTTTAATTGCAGAGTTTCTCTAACCAATACTCGTTCTTTCTCTTTCCTTTCCAGACACACAATTTTTTGACAGTCGTCTGGACGTTTGATAGGGGGCTCAAGGGAAAACACGCGTGATCCTTTGCCTCATCAATAGACGCTGCCTTATTAATGTTCTGTCACTGCATCATCACTTTATGCTGATTATAAATAATTCTTGGAAACGAACGTTCAGTCATCGCATTATCAGCATCTCGGTTTCCAAAATATACACATTCCTACAAAATAGGTGATTCCACAAATGTGTTTTCATGAAATGTTTGGTTCTGCTGTGTTACCAAATAAGCTAGGTGATAACCGCGGCGTGGCTCGGACTATTTTTTTTTTGGATTAAATTTTGAAATATCTTAAAAGTAAACACATGAAAACGCTTAGAATTAATATAGTAAAAATTCTTAATGAAAATTCGAAAAAATTATTTTAAAGCCTCACAATGGATGGATCTCTCCAAGGATGCCACTGCTAGTCTAAATAATTTCTTACTCACGTAATCTTAATTTAGATGTACACTTGATGTTGTTGCAATTCCGTTTCTTCTTTCGGTGTCTTGAAGCAAAACTTGGCCATTCATCACTTTGTGTAGTCTAGCGGTCGCCGATTCCCCTATTTACTTGCTTACCATTTGCTCAATACAGCACGGAGCTAAAGCAGTGCTCCTCTATCGTCTTTCCATTCTTTCTCAATAGTCTGCTAACTCTCCATTATCTCCAGTTACTGATCATTTTTAAAGATTTTTAAGAAATTGTTAATTACGAAGAACTCTCTATTCAAAGAAAAGCCTGAATAACAGGAATTCAATGCATTTTTGATCATGAGATTTACATTGTTGGTGCACATTGCTTGGTGTTGGTGCACATTGCATGGTGTTGGTGAACATTGCTTGGTGTTGGTGCACATTGCATGGTGTTGGTGAACATTGCTTGGTGTTGGTGCACATTGCATGGTGTTGGTGCACATTGCCTGCTGACACCATTGTTGATAACTATTGTTGCACAAACTTCCCTTGCATTATTGGTCGTGAGATAGATATTGTTGATCCTTGCATCGTGTTGGTGCATTGCGTGTTGATACCATTGTTGATAAGCATTGTTGCACAAACATTGCCTTGCATTGTTGGTAAAGAGATATTTCTCATTACTATGCCTTGCCAGAACCATGAATATCGATTTTTTATCAAAAATTAGCAATATTACCTGGCTTTGCCCAGGTGGAAAATTATGCGTTGAGTAATTGTTTTAACGATTGCCTGTAATGTTATACATTGAACTATTATTAACAAAGTATGAACGAAATGCAAGAAAATGAGAAACAGTCTAGATAGCCTTCTCCAAACCTTTCATAAGCATTTTAAACCAAAAATGATGATTTATGAACAATGAACTGGGAACAAAAGAAAATTAGATTATATGTACAAAAGTAAATAATGATTGTTAACATCCAAGATGGAGACAATGAATGTTGGATTGTTACTAGCACCCAGTTGGTCAGATGACCTTTTCGCTTCTAGGCCTTTTTATCTCGTTGGCCTCGGCTAGAGCACTATAATACAGTTATATTGTAGTTCTATTATTGTGCCATAAAGTGCGCCATCTGGCCTCACCATCTTATTACATACTTTAAAAACAAAAAGTCTATTCAACTTTTCTATAAGATAGTATCGTCATTTAGTGACATCCTTTGGAAACAATTCAATTTTTCGAAAAATAAGAATAACTTAAAAAATTTATATAAAAGCGGTATAAAAATTTACCCTACTGAAAGCTCAGTGACACTAACTATGGAAAATTTCGTGGAGATTCCTTGAGTATTTTCTGAGTTATGAAAAAACAAACGTTCCAACGGACTCTGATTTATAATATATACACTATATGATCACAAATATCCGGACACATGCACGTTTGCGCTCTAGCCACGATTTCATGGAAATCAATAGGGCGTTGCACATCCCTTTGCCCGAATCACAGCTTCCACCCTTCGGGGAAGACTCCACCAAATGTTGGTAGGTACTTTCCGGAATGTTCCTCCATTCCTCCCGAAGAGCGAGAATCAGTTCAGATACAGAAGTTGGTCGATGTGATCTGGCCCGCAAGCGTCTTTCCAATTCATCCCACAGACTCTCTATAGGATTGAGGTCGGGACTTTGTGCCGGCCAACCCATTTCTTCGACCCCTGAGTCCGCAAACCACTGCTGTACACGCCTCGCTTTGTGGCACGGAGCATTGTCGTGTTGGTAGAGAAATGGCCCGTTTCCGAAAAATTGCCACAACGTTGGAAGTGCACAGTTGTCCAAAACATTCAGATAACGGTCGGAGTTCATGATTCCTTGCACAGGAACGAGCTGGCCCAGTCCGTACCATGAAAATGAGCCCCACACCATGACTCCTCCTCCTCCTCCGAACTTGACTGTGGGCTCTGTGCACTCAGATAAGAAGCGTTCTCCAGGTATGTAGCGAGATTCGTCTGTCCACATTACACGTTTCCATTGGTCCATTGTCCAGTTTCTGTGGGCTTTGCACCACTCCAGGCGTCGCTTGGCGTTGACCCTGCTGATGTGTGTCAACGCCACACATGGAATCCCATCGTGTGCAGTTCCCGACGAATTGTCATGGTACTGGCATCATTTGCAGAGGCGTTTCGAAACTCTGTGGCAATTTTTTCCGCCGAGGACTTCCGGTTGCTGCGGGTGACACGACGAAGCACTCGACGGTCTCTGTCCGTTAGTTTCTTGGGTCTACCGGTTCGTTGTTGAACTGTTGTTGATCCCCGGGTCTTCCATTTCATAATGACATCGCCTACTGTTGACTTGGAAAGGCTGGAAATGTCACGCACGGACTTGCCGCATAGGTGACATCCAACGATGGTTCCACGTTGGAACTCACTGAGCTCTGCCGAACAACCCATTCTTGCCAATGTCCAAGCAGAGTTGTGTCTGAAGGTGTGGGAAGCTATTTAAATGATGTGCAAGTCATTATCATGTGACATTGGGTCAATCGATGATCTGTGAGGGGTGTCCGGATATTTTTGATCATATAGTGTATACGGATTATTACTTTTTCGAAATTTGAGGTAGACATCGGCCTTCCTCGTACTTCGAAGGTCAAGTATGCAATATTTAATCAAGATCGGAATAAAACTGTAGATTTGTATAAGAAACAAACAAAAACGCCCACAAACCCACCCACAAACATCCTTCTTTTTATATATAGATGGACTACCAGAGGTAACTGGCGTTGCCCGGGATAATTACACTTGTAGGTAAAGAGAACAATCTCAAGAATTTAAATTATAACTTCCAATTGGTTAATAATAACTCAATCAATACAACACAGAGCAAAAAGATTATCCATTCCAGGAAAAATACGAAAAACAGGAATTCTATGTGATATACCGGGACGTTATCTAAACTTTTATTGACTTGCCTCACCACTGCGGAGCATCACCAGATACTTTAGACCCAAGCTTTTCTTGCCCTTAACGTAGAAGCTCTTATACCCTCTTGCTGTGTTCGAAACTCCCGTTGTTCAGATGTTTCAAATGTCCGTATAGCTTTTTCTGTTTTAGTTGCCGAGTTTCTCTGACTAATAATCGTTCTTTCTCTTTTCTTTCCAGATAAAAATTTTTGACAATCGTCTGGACGTTTGATAGGGAGCTCAAGGGAGACACGCGTGACTCCTTTGCCTCATCAATAGACGCTGCATTACCAATGTTCTGTCACTGCATCATCACTTTATGCTTCTTATTAATAATTCTTGGAAACGAACGTTTAATCATCGCATTATCAGCATCTCAGTTACCAGAATATACGCATTCCCACAGAATATAGTCAAAATGTATTTTTAGGAAATGTTTGGCTCTGATGTGCTACCAAATAAGCTAGGTGATAATCTCGTCGTGGCTCGGACTTTTTTTTTGATTAAATTTTGCAATATCTTAAAAATAAACACATGAAAACGCTTAGAATTATTATAGTAGAAATTCTTAATGAAAATAAAAAAAAAAATTTTTTAATGCTCACAATGGATGGACCTCTCCAAGGATGCCACTGTTAGTCTAAATAATTTCTTACACACGTAATCTTATTTTAGATGTACACTTGATGTTGCAATTCCATTCTCCTCTCGTTGTCTTGAAGCAAAACTTGGCTATTCATCACTTTATGTAGTCTAGCAGTCGCCGATTCTCTTGTTTATTTGCTTACCATTTGCTCAATACAGCACGGAGCTAAAGGAATGCTTCCTCTGTCGTCTTTCCACTCTTTCCCAATAGTGTGCTAATTCATTATCTCCAGTTACTGATCATTTTTAAAGATTTTCAAGAAATTAAGTACCAAGAACTCTCTTTTCTAAGAAAAGATTGAATAACAGGAATTCTATGCATTGTTACAAATTCAACCTTATCTATATTAAACATGCTTTGCGTTTCATTGTTGGTCATGAGATATATATTTTTGATCCTTGCATAGTGTCGGTGCATTGCGTGTTGATACCATTGTTGATACCTATTGTTGCACAAACTTTTACTTGCACTGTTAGCCAAGAGATATACAGGGTGTTTCATAATTAGTGTCCCGTCTTTAGGTAAAAATAACGAATCAAGTGGAAAAGATTGGGGGTAAAATGATATTGATTATTTGGTTTTAATGTCCCCTAATTCAGAATAAAAACATTTCGCGTCCCTGGGGGGTAAAGGGGTAAATTTTGAAAATTTTAATTTTGTAGGGGTAGGGGTTAGACCCCATGTCTTATTTAGAAAGTTGTAGAGCATCATGGAAAATGTGGGTTTAGCAAAAACCCCGGTGAAAAAATCTCATGCCCTGCCCCCTTTATCGAGTGGATAAAGTGAAAGACATGGCTAGCCGACGTGAACAAAAACCATACTTATTAGAAAACAGTAGAGCCTACATTTGGAAAATTAATGAGAATGAATGAGTCCTTACCCTGAAAAGCTAATAAACTCGACCGTGCCTGTCCCCCCAAAAAAACATTATGGAATTTGAAAACTGTACATGGGAAATGGGAAATGTAAGTTTCTAATGAGTTTTTCTGTTTTTGTCTACATTAGCTAGCCATACCTTTCACTTTACCCACTCGATAAAGGGCAAAGGATGAGATAGTTTTCACCGGGTTTTTTGCTATACCCGCATTTTACATGATGCTCTACAACTTTCTGAATAACACATGGGGTCTAACCCATACATCTACAAAATTAAAATTTTCAAAATTTACCCCTTCACATTAAGGGAGGCGAAAAATTCTTATTCGGAATTAGTGAACATCAGAACTAAATAATCAATATTCATTTTCCCCCAATCTGTTCCCATTGAGTAGTTATTTGGACCTAAAGACTGGACACCAAATATGAAACACCCTGTATATTGTTGCTCCGTACAGAGTTTTTGTGAATTGCGTGTTGACACCAATGTTAATACCTATTGTTGCACAAACTTTGCCTTGCATTGTTGGTCATGAGATATATCTATATATATAAAGTAGGATGTTTGTGGGTTTGTTTGTGTGTATTGAATACAAAGCTAGCTACAGTTTTATTTCGAACTAGATGAAATTTTGCATACTTGACCTTCAAAGCATGAGGAAGGTCACTGTCTACCTCAGATTTCGGAAAAATAATAATTATCGATAAAAAATCGATTTCCATGATCATGGCAGGGCATATTAATGAGAAATATCTCATGACCAACAATGTAAGGCAAAGTTTGTGCAACAATACGTATCAACAATGGTGTCAACACGCAATTCACCAACACTAGGCAGGGATCAACAATATATATCTAATGACCACCAATGAAAGGCAAAATTGTAACAATGTATAGAATTCCTGTTATTCAAGCTTTTCTTAGAAAAGAGAAATCTTAGTACTTAACAATGTTTTGGAAATCATTAAAAATGACAGAGGAAGCACTCCTTTATCTCCGTGCTGTATTGAGCAAATGGTAAGCAGGTCAATAGAAGAATCGGAGGTCGCTAGACTACAAAAAGAGATGAATGGCCAAGTTTTGATTCAAGACATCGAGAGAAGACAGGGAATTGCAACAACATCAAGTGTACATCTAAAGAAGTTTACGTGAGTAAGAAATTATTTAGAGTAGCAGTGCCATCCTTGGAGAGGTGCATCCATTGTGAACCTTTAAAATATTTTTTTTCAAATGTTTAATAAGAATTTTTACTGTATTAATTTTAAGGGTTCTAATGTGTTTATTTTTAAGATATTTCAAAATTTATTCCAAAAAAATAACTAACCTTTATTGGTTACTACACAGGGTTTACCACCTAGCCTTTTTTGTAGCCCAGCAGATCCAAACATTTCCTAAAAATATAGTTTGGCTGTATTCTGGGAGAAACTGTATATTTTGGAAACTGAAATGCTGATAATGCGATGACTAAACGTTCGTTTCCAAGAATTGTTGATAACGAGCATAAAATGATGATGCAGTGACAGAACATTACTAAGGCAGCGTCTATTGATGAGGCAAAGGAGTCACGCGTGTCGCTTTCGAGCTCCGGTATATCACCTGGACTTCCTGTTTTTCGTATTTTTCGTAGAATGGATAGTCTCTTTGCTCTGTGTTGTATTGATTGAGTTATTATTTAACCAATTGGGAGATATAATTTAATCTTTTGAGATCTATCTCTTTACCCACAAGTGTAATCAACCCGGGCAACGCCGGGTACCTCTGCTAGTATTGTATACGAAACAAACAAACCCACAAACATTCTTCTTTATATATATAGATTATTTATAGGAACCAATAAGATTAATATAGGACACCGAAGCTACAGTATATCCGGCAAGTAAATTGACAAAAAAATTCATTGTTATATCATAATAGCATTCCGTTCACTCTTTACCTAGGATCTAGTCAAGGCCTCCTGTAGATAAGGCCAGCTCACTCAGACAAATTGGCGGCAATTGTAGGCTGGCAGATTATATAGCTGAGATGGAATTTTTTTTAATGCTTAGCAAAAAGTATGTAAACATGCACAATATGATTATTTACCCATAATACATTAAATTATTCAATATAGTATTTTAGATTTATTCATTTTTTGAAGGAGAATTCAGAGTTTTGAATTAGACGATGACTTTAGTTTTAATAACTAGACGATGACGACTCAGAGATTTTACTGAAAATTTGTGCATTTTTTCATTCGTTTTGCTGAACATTAAAAAATATCCCATATCAGCTGTAAAACATCGCATATCATATGCCATCCTACAATTGCTGTTATTAGAAGCTTTAGCATAAAAGCTACTTATAAGAATGCGCCCTTGGTCTGTACGTTTATCCGGCCGTCCGTCCGTCCGTCCGGCAGCCGTTTGCACGATAACTTGAAAACGGATTAACTTTTTCAAATTCTGTTTTCAGAAATATGACTATCCAAGTCTTAGCTCGGCCGTATCAACTTTTCAGAATTTTTCGTGGACCCCTTCAAGTCGAATTCACGTGCTAAAACAGTGAGTGTAAAGAATTCAAAGACACTGGCATGTCATATAACAATCGATTTGTCAAGAAGGAATATGTTGTTACTTTCTGTTCATCTTTTAAGCATTATTGATATCGGCGTGCGCACGTGAAATCGCTTTGTCGACGCACGATTGCTTAAGTGCTCATAATCTATAAGCTTATTAAGTAGCGGAAAAACGGAGCTACTTACTGGTTTTATTTTATACACGATTTGAATCACCCTTCATCATTTCTACTTTTTTTGAGGTAGAAGGTTGAAATTGTGCAATGTAGCTTACTATGGGCATGTGCACCTTCACTATTTAGTTTGGTTTTGATTAGCCTACTATAGTCGGAGTTTTGGCGGTGAAAATTAGAGGGCACCAAAAGGTCTAGGTGTATTTATACATATAAAGGAGCTGTAAAAAAATATTTCCGATTTTCATTTGACTGACCCTCGTAAGTAGAATAATTTCTTGTAAACATTCCAAGGAGGAGCTTTAGCAGTGAAGCAGAAATACCGAGTAGGATAGGGCAAGTCATCTACTTTTACCCCTTCATTTGCACTTTTTACCTCTCCCCAAGTTTTATTTTTTATCAATAATTTGATTTTCTCGAACGTAATATGTATAAAATGTAAAAAACCTCGTGTCTTCTTTCCTTTCTCATCATTTCCGAACGTATGATATATCACATGCCATATGTTGCCGTAGTTCTAAGGACCAAGTGACTGCCACCCCCGCAAATTCGATCCCAGTGAAACAATTGGGCTTAAACTTCATAGTAACGCAGTTCTTGCCTAAAGGAATCTGCATACTGAATTTTACGCCTTTACGTACCTAAATAGCACATTGATATGTTGCCCTCTCTGAATCCCATCCCCATAATTCCGACCCCCCGTATACCAATCAAAACCAAACTAAATAGTGCAGATGGACATGCCCATAGTAAGCTACATTCCGAATTTCAACCTTCTAACTCAAAAAATGTAGAAATTATGAAGGGGACGGACTGACATTATAAAACCAATAAGTAGCTACTTACGTGGGTCAGTCAAATGAAAATCGGAAATATTTTTTTACAGCTCCTTTATTACAGACAGAGTTGGTACACTTTTTTTAAATGTAGTCCCAATCTTTACGATGCATTCTGCCATCAAGTCGGGATGGCATGGATATCTCGGGGGAAAAAAAATCTTCATATAATGGATATCTTGCTTATAGTAATCTGCATACCGAATTTCACTCCTTTATATGCATATATGCACCTAGACCTTTTGGTCCCCTCTAATTTTCACCCCCAAAATTCCGACCTTAGTGGGCTAATCAAAACCAAACTAAATAG
>JAHWFO010008953.1:0-13658 GCA_023313115.1 Rhysida immarginata
TAACCATTTCATTATTTCAGATCTTTACATTTTCTTTTACAGAATATCTTTCTTTTCAATCAACTATTTTTTTACAAAAATCTTTTATGACACATAATACTTTCCAATTAATTTAATTTCCATCAAGGTAAGTTTTTTCCCAATTTTCTTTTCTTTCTATAACTTGTTTCTTTCTCTCTTCCTCTACCATTCTACATTCAAATAAAACATGATCCAAAGTTTCTACATCTTCTTTACATCCTCTACATATTCTTTCTTCCTCCCTACCATACACGTTATTTCCCATCAAAATATTTCCACATCTAATCTTTAAAAATAAGATTTTTACTCCAATATTATTTTCTATTGTTAAATATCTTTCTATTTGCCAATTTGTCATAATTTTTTTATATATTCTACATGTTACAGAATTATTTATTCTATCCATCCTTTCCTTTAATTCCTTAGCCACAATTGTCTCCATTATTTTTTCATTTAATTCTTGTAAACTAATTTTTCTTACTCCTTTAACTTCCCACCACATCTCTCTATATTCTTCTGATATATTTTCATTTATTTTATCAATCCATCTATAACCAAAACTGCTACTTCAAATCTGTTTAAAGGAATGAAATTGTCAGAAATTGCTGATGTTATTTGATATATCACATGACCTCCTTTGCTTTGCATTTAAATAAATTGACTTAGATTCAAGATGGCGGCCATGTTCGGTACATACCGTAAAAGATAGACCACCTCACCCATACCTTACTGGAATATTCAGATTTCCTAATTCCTGCAAGGTTTTCGAAAAAACTGGGTGTACTGCGACTTTTGACTCACCCTGTATTTTTATGCTGTATGCGCTAACCTGGCTTCCTACATAAAACATACCGAAATCTTTGATTTCCCGAGAAAAATCTTCTAATTTTAATAGTAAAATATTATTAAGCATTTTTGTTTTTGAGTTAGAATTATTTTTCTGTTCTATATTTACAGGGTGATTCTAAAAGGTCGTGCCAAAATGAAAAGGCAGGTAGAGGGTGAAATTCTGAGCAAAAAAGTCTAGCCGCGTTTTTCGATCTGAGGCTCCGTTAAAAAGTTATAGCGCTTTAAAGTTTCGTGACGTCACTTCCGTTTCAGTCCAAAAAAAAAAAAAATTAACATACTTTACTTTCCAGTTTTAAAGGTCCTATAAATAAAAGCTATTTCAAAATACATTTTATAGCATACAGGAAAAGATAGTTTGTTAAATTAGCAAATATTATGTAAATGAAACGTAATAATTTTCAAATTCATCCTTCATATTCGAACGCAAACTTCTTCGAATTTAAAAGTTTTTCGCTATAATTGTTATAAAATCAAGAAAAGCTTGCTTATTAAATTAGAAATCGATTATTAAACTGAAACGCTTGGTTCGTATTTTCGCGCCTCTGACGACAAACCGGAAGTGGCGTTACGAAACTTTAACGCGCTATAACTTTTTAACGGAGCCTCAGATCGAAAAACGCGACTAGATTTTTTTGCTCAGAATTCCACCCTCTATCTATCTTTTCATTTTGGCACGACCTTTTAGAATCACCCTGTATATTGTGAATAATATTGACCATTAGAACTATTAACATTTTTCAAATGACCCCATATAGCATGTGCTCGGAAATGATGGGAAACGAAAGAAATTCTTTTCCGTTATCTAAAATCTATGTTCGAGAAAATCTATTTTTTTCTGAAAAAAACCACGGGGTTAAAAAGTGCAAAAATTTTAACCATCACATCTTGTTGTAAGTCTTGTAAGTGGGCCTATATTCACGAATCAGGTCTTTCGCTGTTTTTCTATATGCACAACTCGGAAGAAATTAATTTCTTATTAATTGTTAAGAGTCAAGAATCCGAACTAGTTGTTACCCGCGGCTTCGCCCGCCCGCGCCATCGGTTGAGGGGAATTACAAAGCAAAAGCTGATAATTTTAAATGAATACCCCAGAAAGTGGGGAGGGGGGGGGGGTTCGTGGGGGGTTGATTTTTGGCGATAGAGCAGGTCCTTTATTGATAAGCCTGCCCTGAAAATTTCAAGTCGCTAGCTCAAACCGTCTAGGAGGAGATAGAATTACAGATAAATAAATAAATACACGCAAGAGTTTTAGTATCCAAATTGGTAAATGTTAATGGTATTTAATGAAATTTAACATGTTGTCATCACATATAACCAAAAATTCTTAACAAAGTAAAAATAAGATATAATTAATGTTTGAAACAATTTTCCTTTTATAGGTAATTTCATCTTGATTTCCTAATTGGGATAAACTGCAAACTTCCAAATCTTCACAATATGGAAGCCAACGACAAAAGTGAAGCCCATAACACAGGATTCAGTGGCAGAAAAGACAATGACATTATTCATGATTTACTTGTTGTAATTAAAAATATTACTACAGCAGAAGCCTTCGTTTCATTAAAGACCATCGAAAATACGTTAGAATGCAATATAGATGTTTCAACATATCTACCACATTTACAAATATTCTATAAAAATCGTTTAAAAATCCACAATGAAAGCTATTTCAGCCTTACCAAGCAAAACAGGGTTTCTAGTGTCCATCCAGTGTACAATGAAGATAGCGTAAATCATAAAACATTAATAAAGAAGGAATCAACGAATTATTTGGAGCAAACAATGACAATAGAAGACATTCTTCAAGATTTATTAGTTCTAATTGAAGTCATTATGGGAGGATGTGCCTTCATTTCATCATTGATCATTGAAAACGGCTTATTATATAGGATTGATGTACCTAATTTTCATTTTAGTGTAATTTTTTCATATAGAGACAATATAGGAAACCATAGAAATGATATTTCATTGCTGAGTAAAACAAATAATAATCAGAATACGTTTGCAGAAATATCTTATATAGAACCAAAGACAAAAGCGGAACTATTGAGCAATAATGAAGTTGTGAAACTACCTGGAATTCCTCGTGAAGTTTATTTACAACGGACTTTATCTAATGGATGTTTCAGATATCATACAGAAGAAGATATTAGGCTTCTTACTAAACATAATGAAAGTATGGTATTAAATGAAATACCAAATACTATAAATTCACCGAGTAGTACTACTAAAAATATATCTCAGACGAATAATAAATATCAGCAAGTAATCGAAATGAATCTTCATATATCAAAGAACAGAGAAGACTTTAATTCTAATATAAACGAAATGACACACTCAACTGAAAGGATTAATGTCTGCAAATATTTTGATAAAACTTTTAATTGTGATTCAAATGAAAAAACACACGAAATAATTCACACAGGTGAAAGGCCTTATGCTTGCAACTATTGTGACAAAACTTTTAAGACTAAACCAGTTAAGCAGGTACATGAAAGGAGTCACTCAGTTGAAAAACGCTATGATTGTAGTTATTGTGACAAAACATTTCCCCTAAGTTATAAAAAACGCTGCCATGAAAGAATTCACACAGGGAAAAGACCCTATGCTTGTGCCTTTTGTGACAAAACTTTTATGACTAAAGATGTTAAGCAGGCACATGAAAGAATTCACACAGGTGTAAAACCCTATGCTTGCAGTTATTGTGACAAAACTTTTACCGCTAATTTTGGTAAACGATATCATGAAAGAACTCACACTGGCGAGAGACCCTATGTTTGCACCTCCTGTGGCAAAACTTTTAAACATAGTTCACATTTGCTGAAACACAAAGAAAGTCACTCGGGTGAAAAACCCTATGCTTGCAGCTACTGTGACAAAACTTTTAAAATTAAATCATATAAGCAGGAACATGAAAGAATTCACACTGGGGTAAGACCCCATGTCTGTGCTTTTTGTGACAAAACTTTTACGTCTAGCTCAAATAAGCAGAAACATCAAAGAACGCACACAGGGGAAAGGCCCTATGCTTGTGCTTCTTGTGGCAAAACTTTTACGACTAACGCAAGTAAGCGCGCACATGAAAGAATTCACACAGGAGAGAGACCCTATGCTTGCAGCTCCTGTGACAAAACTTATAAACGCCATTCAGATCTGAAGAATCATCAAAAAATTCATTTGCGTGAAGGACCCTATGCTTGCAATTTTTGTGATAAATCTTTTACGACTAGCTCAAGTAAGCAGATACATGAAAGAACTCACCTAGATGAAAAACTCTATCCTTGTAACTTTTGTGACAAAATTTTTAAAGATTATGATAATAAGCAGATACACGAACAAATCCACTTGGAAGAAAGATCTGCACTTTGCACCTATTCTTATAGAACATTCTTCTCTGATTCTTGAATAAATACGTGAAAAAACTCACTTGCTTCAAGGACTTCATGTACCGTCTTAAATCATTTAAGCTTAGCATTCAACATGATCTGATTTCAAAAACCTACATTCTATTACATTATTCATTATGGGAACTGTTAAATGAATGAAAATTGGATTTAAGTGAAATGAAAATTGGAAATAAAAATCTCTGATCTTAATATGATAATATTTGTGTATACTATTAGAAGGTATATTAAATAATTATTAAATTACTTTTGGAATTTTTAAAGGACAGCCCGTGTTACTTTTAGGTAAACTTTAGACCTTATATATATTATCTCCGTATTAACATTGATATTTTTACTGTCATGTATTCCTTTATATCGAGTTTCCCATAAACTGAGAAGACTTAATGAAATAGCATTAAGTGAAATGCCAAATATGATTCATGTTTCGTCTAATACCACTTTTTATCTTTCACTTTTCTGCCTCCCAAGTTACATTCATAGTCTCCGCCCTTTGGTCTTGCGATTTGCGATATGCTATGACAGTATTTTATGAACTTTGTCATTGTTCCGTGGTTGCATTTGCAAATCTTGGTTAACAGTACGACTTATATTCCTTGGGATACTCCGACGGAAGAGACAATTTTGGGTTTTCCGATATACAGTGTCGATGCTAGCCTTGTCTTTTCTCGCCACTAAATAATGCGCATTAGAAGCAAGCTCCTGCGTCTTACGTGGTAGCAGCAGCTTGGTTCGTCCCAATTTCAATCCAATAGAGCCCTTGTGGGAATCATTAGAACTTGGAGTCCGTTTACGTAACCTAAAATTAATGTCTGATTTGGGGCTATTCTCAAGTTAATGAAGCAGTAAATAGAAGTAATCCCTGTAGGGAACATAGCGTTGTTTAAAAGATAATGTAAAGCAGACGCGTTTCTTACACAGTACATCGTCAGATGTTTACGTCACTGAAGAGAGGGAATGATCAAATTACACAATGAGAAATGAGAATAGCCATTGTGGTTGAAGAATCTATAAAGTTTAATATAATATATATAACCTCAACAGATTCGAAAGAGAGAAAAAAAGAAAATGAGACTACAATAGAATGTGAAAAGAGTTTGAACTAAGTTGTTTTTCCAAAAGTACCTCTCAAAAGCACTCTCCAAATGAACTACAGTAAATCCATATAAAATTTATAATAGCAATTGATATATAATTAAAATTCAATTTAAAAAGTCGCTTTTCATAGTTAATATTCCAGTCATGAGAATAATAACAAGAATGATTTTACTCCCAAAGCGGATAAAAGGAGCACATTTTCGTGTTATAGGACTCAGACATCGTACGAGGGCGTTTTGAAAAGTAATGCCTTCATGGCTGTAACTTTATTTGGTAACCGATTTTCAAAATTTATTTTGTATGTGATACTTATATTTATCCTCTATGTAATGCACTATTCGCTTTTTGACATAGTCCCCATCCCTTTCCACGCATTGCGCCAACGCGTGACTAGTTGGGTGAACCCGTCAGAGAGGAATTCCGGAGTTGTTGTCGACACCAGGATTGAATGGCAGCGTTTACATCGCCGTCAGACCAAGTCATGTCCCTTAAGGTGGTCTTTCTTCTTTGGGAAGCGGTGAAAGTGGCAAGGTGCAAAGTCTTTCATCTTTGAACTGTAGGGGCTGAACACCTCTTGTGTATGGCGACTCGTGTGCGGGCGGACGTTATCGTACTCCAGAAGAGAGTCCAAAGCTTCAATTCAATCCTGGTGTCGACAACTCCCAGAATTCCTCTCCGACTGGTTCACCCAACTAGTCACGCATTGGCGCAATGCTTGGAAAGGGATGGGTACAATGTCGAAAAGTGAATTCTGCATTACATAGAAGACAAACGTAAATATCAGATACAAAAAGAATTTTGAAAATCGGTTACCAATAAAAAAGCTACAGCCATGAAGGCATTACTTTTCAAAACGCCCTCGTACATAGACACCTTGAATTAACCTTACATTTTAAAACACTTTAGAGAAAATATATAAATGTTAAAACTGAATTGTAAATTCCTTAAGAGATAATTAAAACGAACAAACTTGCAGAACTGAAAGGTTAAATCGAGAGAATTCTTTATATATTTATACAAATAAAAGTTCTTTAATGTTCAACGAAATGAGCCTCAATTGGTGAAGTGTTCAATGTAAGCGCCTAATATTTCTTCATATTCTATTACTAAAGCGATTCTACGTTACCATTAGTAATTAGCAAGCGATTAACTTATGTTACCACTAGCAATTAGCAAATTGTCCGACAGTAATTTGTTATGGATATTGTTAGGATTAACAGCACAACTATGCTCTCATTGGATAACAATAGATTATAACAACTGGTAAGGAGTTGATTGATATATTACAAGCTAAATCTTAGCTTTGAAAGTTTCCAAGGTAACAAAATGGGAGGGAACCTCTTATCCACAAGGAGATTTGAAATTCTGGTTAATGTAGCATCGGTTCCATCAGGAGATATCTCTTTTGATGGTGGAAAACGATCGTTTTCTCTTTTCTTTAACAAATTTATTCGCGTTTCAACAATTCTCTGCTTCTCTAAGAATTATATACTGAAGTTCCAACAGTCATGGGATATCCATTCAATAAGGTGTAGAAACTGTTTCCTGGAGAAGTCCAACAACTCGACATGGCATGATCTGTAACAGTCGGCAGAAGTCTTCTGAAGAAATGTTCATCCATGCAGTAGTAGTTCGATAGCCGCCCTCGAAAACAGCTTACAGGATAAGGTTGTATTTTTCTTTTTTAAAAGTTGTTGTGGTTAAAGAGTCTTTTATTTCTTTTTTTTGTATTGAACATATCCACATCTCTTCTCCCCTTTTATATTTTTTCTTGTTTTCTGCAATTGTTGTTTGTTTTAACGGAATTAATAATCTTTTCAACTATGGTCATATCAGAATAGCATTTTAGGGGCCGCAAATTTTGCCTCGCAAGGGTTCTTTAACGTGCAGCCAGCAAACGACTACACGGGATTAACGGCTTTGCTTCCCTTCCGAAGGAAATGAGTGATCTCTGGATTTCCCCTCTGAAAAAATGCTCGTCGTCCTCGGCCGGGATCGAACCCACGTCCTCGGGCATTAGAGGCGATCACGCAATCACTGAGCCACCGAAGCCGATGACACCAAAATAAAAACTCTGCATCAGATCAGCAGTGCATTATGAATCGTTAAGAATGCTACCAAATTTTCTTGTGAAAATATACTTGGCGTTTCGATGAGAGAGCTGTAGATATCGAGCCATACCACCTCAGGCCAAAACGCAGGATTATTCTACCAGCAATTTTCCGCAATTATACGGATCAAGCAAACTGTCTCCTTTACTCAGAGTAAGTTTATGAATATAAGCTTGTTTTTCTTCATCCGGTAAACAACTGAAGTTAGCCATGCCTCAGTATAAGGAATACACAGAAACGACATCCAATGTTAACGGAGTGGAAAGTGGATGACTTATGCTTTTGACGTCGTCGATTGTAGCGCACGCAGCGGTTGCCATGGCCGCCGCTAACTGATCGCTATATGTTAACATTGCCTCTCGCGTGTATTTTGATGTTTAATAAAGCATTCTGTATTAATATACACTGAGTTAGCAAAACTCATGGGATAGCAAGCACATTGATTGATGGGCATGGCTCACGAATTCACAGGGGTAACGGATTCTGGGAATGGATCATTAGACGTTGTGGGAAGAGCTTGGATAAGTGATTAATCAGAAATGGCACGTCGTCGCGAGTTGACGTCTTTTGAACGGGTATGATAATAGGTGCCCGACGCATGGGATGTTCCAATTCGGCAGTGGTGCAAGAATTTGGCTTTCCCCGCTCAACTGTCTCCAGGGTGTATCGGGAATGGCTGGATGAAGGCATCACAGTCCACAACAGGCACCATACCGGGCGTCCAGCTTCCCTGAATGATCGTGACCGGCGACACCTGAGACGAATGATTCAGAGAGACAGGAGCGCAACAGTGCAGCAAATCACAGACCAGTTCAATACTGGCCGCACTAGAAACGTCTCTCGGTGGACAATCCGTCGGAATCTGCATGCCCTCGGGTTTGGCAGCCGTCGCCCTACACGGGTGCCAATGCTTACCCAGCGCTCATCGGACACTCCGGCGTGCATTTGCCACCAACCATCTTGGCTGGACTCTGCAACAGTGGCGTAACGTCATATGGTCAGATGAGTCACGATATCAACTGTACCACGCTGATGGGAGGCACCGTGTGTGGCGCAGACCTCACGAAACGAAGGATCCCGCATGCCAACTGGTGGGGCGTCAGTGATGGTCTGGGGTGCATTTTCCTGGTTTGGAATGGGCCCTCTGGTTATCCTGGACCAAACGTTGAATGGTCCACGGTATCGTCAACTCATCGGAGACCATCTGCACCTGTTTTTGACATTTCAACACCCTGACAATGCTCCACCACATCGCTCAATGTCGTCCGCGAATGGTTCGAGGAGCATGCAGGAGAGGTCCAACGAGTGAGCTGGCCAGCCCGGAGCCCTGACATGAATCCCATCGAGCATATCTGGGATGCTGTTGAAGTCAGGCTCCGGGCACTGGATCATCCGCCCACGAACGGGCAGCAACTATCTTCGGCTCTGCAGACTCACTACCACGCCGTATTGCTGCACTCCACAGGGCTAGAGGTGGCCCGACCAGATATTAAGTAACTATCCCATGAGTTTTGCTAACTTAGTGTATATTAAATAGAAAAAAAAAATTATATACATAAAATACATCGATTACAAAGAAAAGTATTTAAAATTACTATTATTTTAAAATACAGAAAATTACAATCTACAATACTCATTTCAAAAAAAGTTGGGACAATGCAACATATAAGAAGAACTCCAACACATTTGTTTGGATTATTGTATTGCCGTTTATTTCAACGCATTACAATACATAAACGATAAATTAGGCATGGGATCACATATCTTATATGCTTAAAGAAAGATACAGGTGGTTTTCCTGTTTGGCACGTGCAACACACTCCCAAAAAAGTTGGGACAGCACGGCGTTTACCACGGTGTGGCGTCACCTCTCCTCTTGATGACACACTGTAATCTTCTGGGCATCGATGACACCAATCTTTCTAACACCGTAACCGGAATTCTGTCCCATTCCTGTTGGATATAGGTTTTCAGCTGTTCAACTGTCCGGGGTCGTCGCTGTCGTAGTTTTCGTTTAATAATACGCCAAACGTTTTCTATAGGCGACAGATCCGGGCTGCAAGGGGGCCAATCCAACATACGAATGCGCTGCTGACGTAGCCATGCAGAAGTTATGCGCGCTGCATGCGGTCTGGCATTGTCTTGTTGAAATATACACTGACGTCGTCCAAACAGGCGCCTCTTAGATGGCACCATAGCTTGTTCCAGGATCTGTATATACGCTTCAGCATTGACGGTGCCATTGCAGATGTGCAAGTCTCCCATTCCATGGCCACTAATACAGCCCCAGACCATGGCAGACGGTGGTTTCTGTACCGAACGCCTGTAGCACGCGGGAATATCCTTTTCGTCTTTGGTCTGGGGTGTACGGCGTCCATTATTTCCGTAAACAATCGTAAAGGTTGATTCATCGGACCACAATATGTTCTTCCAGCGTGCTTGGGACCAATTGCGATGGGCTCGAGCCCATATCAGACGGCGACGTTGCTGTCGTTTGTTGATGTATGGCTTCCGTTGTGCACAGTATAACTTAAGTTTGCATTTGTGGATGCACCGGCGTACAGTATTCAACGATAATGGCTTCCCGAAGAAATCGCGGGCCCACGTGGCTATGTCCGTAATCGCAGCATTCCTATGCGTCATGCAGTGAAGTCGGAGGATCCGAAGAGCTCGAGCATTCAGAATAGGTTTTCTAGCTTGGCCTTTCCGAACTGTGATCTCACCACTATCTCGGTAGCGCTTGATAATATTATGTACTGTAGATGATGACAGGTTAAATCTTCTGACTATTGCACGCTGAGAAACGTTGTTTGTGAATTCTTGAATGATTCGAACACGAAGATCTTCGCTAACTGGCTTGCCTCGACCCATCGTTCCGAATAAGTTACCTGAACGACGGATGGCAACTGTTATTTATACGGAATGTAGTACGACGTCATCATTCTAGATTATTCCCGAACAATTCGGAAGGTTCCACTACTAACGGCGCTTTCTACAACGTATGTGCCTACTATTTTGGAACGTGTTGCAACACCCCCATTCAAAATGAACGTCCCGGCCACGATACAAAATGTTTTGGTGCACACAGTATATTTATGTCATTTCATAAACGTATCTGCTATATTGTATTCGCGAGAAAGTTTTGTTACATCATCCCTTTTTGTTTTTTATATATATTTTGAACTGTCCCAACTTTTTTGGA
Organism: Rhysida immarginata; assembly: GCA_023313115.1. NCBI lineage: Eukaryota > Metazoa > Arthropoda > Chilopoda > Scolopendromorpha > Scolopendridae > Rhysida > Rhysida immarginata. Next base: position 10,686 of record JAHWFO010008953.1, read on the forward strand.
AATGAGTATTGTACTAGCTAATGTGATATGACTTGGATAATGGGTATTATATGTCCAAAAAAAATATATAGAGCTTAAAGAGACAGATAGATGACATTATTATATTGATAGAAAACGCTAGTGCGTAGAATATAAACTGTCATGACTAGTTTTAATAGGAGTCCGATGTTTTTTTCTTGAAAATTTTCTCGTCCTTTATAAATTTCACTGCGGTTCTTAAACTATCGATCGTAGAGTCATATTTCTATTTTTGTTAAGATGCCTATGAAATCTACTGCCAGGGTAAATTTTGGCGTTTTCATGTCTTCCCATCAGGTGGCAATTTAAAATTCATTAATTCATATATAAATAAATTAATAAAAAATACACTTATATAAAATTTTTTAAATAAATTACCACTCTGCAAAAAATGCTACACGTGTATAAATGTATTTCAGTTGCAAAAAATAAAAATCTTTCTTATGATTTATAGTGTGAAACTATTTTCGTTGTTACCGCAAAATTTAACAAAATGAGTTACTGCTGCGTTCCAAAGTGTACTTCTAACTGGAAAAAAATATATTAAAAACAAGTTTTCATGGTTTTCCATCGGATAAAAATTTACAAAACAAATGGATTACAGTCATATCAAAAAAAGGTATTTTATTGCAAATTGAAATGCACATGTTAAAATTTAAATGAGCTACGTATAAATATTAGTGATGTATATGTATATCATTATAATAAACCCCAACCCAATAAGCGTGATCGCCTATGATGCCCGAGTACGCGGGTTCGATCCCGGCCGAGGACGACGAGGATTTTTCAGGGGGAAATCCTGAGATCACGACTTTCTTCGGAAGGGAAGTAAGAATTTTTAAAAATTTCTTAGAAACTCTTTAAAATAAAAAAATAAAAAAGTGTTAATAATTATATAAATTAAAATTAAAGTATTTTTTTATAAGAAATGAAATTAAATGATATTTTTCACTAATATTTATACAATATTCCAACTCGTTGTTTAAATTTGGTTAGAATGGCTAAATTACAACTGCTTAAACTTTTTTTTTTTTTTTTTTAAGAAAAACATGCAATGTATAGACACCAATCATGGTGGACATAGAGTGACTGTATAAGAACGGTGACTAGGTGGACATTAACACGGGAGACACCTAGAGGTCTAGGCTGAGCTCATCGCAAGCAGTCGACTGTTGACAAGTGCTGATAGTCACACGGTTAATGACGCATTTGTAGATTCGAGCTAGCATGAACACGACTTGTCTACAGAGTCTACCGTCGATTTTGTAGTGTAGACTGGTGTAGACTTTGACCATCGACAACTGCCGTATTCTTGTCTAAAATTCAAGAGCAGTCGACTATGCACTTGGCGATCGTTTATTTCAGAATTTAGCAACAGATTTCTTATTAAAATCTTTTTTCCTGCAGGCTAAATACACATACCTCCAGAATACACATTTTCTAAAAATATTAACAAAAACTTGTTTAAAAATATTTACATACATGAAGTACTCTCTTGTGCTAAGAAACTTGAACTGTGAAAATAATAATATAGTGTGCCTACAGGTATGTGTTTATGTATGTATTTATGTGTTTACATGGCTAAATGTGTAAAATTATGTGTAAATTTGTGTATATCAGTGTATATCATCTAGCCATAAGTGTGTAAACTTGTGTTTAAATGTGTAATAAGCTATCTGCGATTAGATTTTGTCGAGATCGACAGCTTGTCGATGAGTTCAGCCTAACCCCCTAGTTTCTCGAAAAGTTTTGAAATTATCAAAATGAACAATTTATAATGGTTAACGCCGTGCTCAAATGAAGCAATATGTGGATCCTATGTTTTTAATGAAGGGTCACTGAATTTGAAAAAGCTTCACAAACATCGCTGTTTTACCGTTGATCAACATGGTTTTACAGAGATTTTATTAAAGCTCTAGAGCAGGGGTGACCAACCTGCGGCCCGCGGGCCAAATGCGGCCCACCAAAGGTATTTATGCGGCCCCCGAAATGAACTATTTACTGTAAAATTTATTAACAAGTAAGATTGTACGTGGTTAATGTTTCATAAAATATTTGAATGTGATTTGAATTACAAATGGTTGGCCCCCTGAAAACCTTCAGAAATTTATTTTGGCCCGAGACAAAAAAAGGTTGGTCACCCCTGCTCTAGAGCTTTAGATTTTAATCATCGAGATACTAAAGCACGATGGTTAGTATTAGATCTCGACGGATTTTATTAAAGCTCTATCAAAGACGATGAGAAAGGCTTTGTTATCGTCTTTGGCGCTAATATACACTTATATTTTATTAAAGAAGGACATCAGGTGACAGATTGGGGAAATTGATAACGCACGCAGATTGAAACGGAACTTAAGACTAGCCGCAGGAATGACTCCGCTCTCTGATTGGTGGAGATGACCTGCAGGAACGCATCACTGAAGCTGTCGACTCGATCGGCGAGATGTAGAGACTTAAATAATACCGTATTAAAGAAATAAATCAATTTATAAATATAATTAATTACCGTATTACACAGAATACAAAAGCTCACGGCGTACGAGTTAGTAAAATATCTCGAAGGCTGTGGGCTTCCTTTCCTTTTTTCGAATGCAAATTTATAAAAATAAACTTCTATACTATCCGAGAAGTAATTTTCTAATACATTTTTATACAATTTTTATAATATTTAAATTTATAAGTGTTAAGAAAATAAAATAGTTTTATTAATATTTTCATTTTTGGAATAGGCATGGATTAAATAACATAAAAAGTATCTGGATTAAAAGATTTAGGTATCTGGATTAAAAGATTTAGACTCATCTTAAGCTTGAGACATGTGTTTATGATTCTCGAAAAGTAAATTTTTAAATAATTTTATAAGTTTATAATTTTTTCTATTTATAAGAAATGTTAAAAAATAAAATGTCTTTATTTGAAATACACATAGATTAACTAACAGGTTAAATAAATTTA
>JAHWFO010008956.1:0-29837 GCA_023313115.1 Rhysida immarginata
CAGCAGGACAACGCGAAGCCTCATGCTGCTCGGAACACCAAGGCTTGGCTACAACAGCAGCGTTTCAGGGTGCTTGACTGGCCTGCCTGCAGCCCAGATCTGTCACCCATTGAAAACGTAGGGCGCATTTTAAAGTGAAAAGTCAGACAGCGGAAGCCTCGAACACTGCAGCAGTTGCGGGCATGTATTTCCGGAGAGTGGGACAAAATTCCAGTAGAAACAACGCAGAAGTTAGTGTCCAGCATGCCTCAACGACTTCGGAGCGTCATTCGTCGGAAAGGTGACGCCACTCAGTGGTAATGTGCAATAAACAGTACGCTGTACGAAGTTCATTGCAACGTGTTGAAAACGGAACATTACAAAAACTCGCTTATTTAATTTTCTCGTTTTTTATTTATGTTAAAATGCTATATGAGAGTTGTACTAAAGCTCTGTGCACTCAATAAAGTAATTTTCATTTGTTTACAATTAGTTTCGTTGTACTTATCTAAAATTCTGTAGGTGTCCGAAGTTCATTGACGCTAGGGTTGTAGGCCGTTCATTAAAGAAGCGGATATTGTAGGAAAAGTACCGTATGCACGATCCACGAGACTGCGCTAAGATATAAACCTGATGAATAAGAAGCAGGCACTGTTCCCCGCTGTGGCAGCACTGTCGAGCACGAAAATTAAAAACAGATGACAGGCATGCAGCGTGGCCGTCCAGTGAATCAGTTGCTGCGATTTTGATGTGAAATGGCCGCAATGCAGGCATCCAAAGAAGTGCAGTGGGGTTTTGTGCAGTTCCTGATAGCAGAAGGTGTAGGGGATCGAAATGTAGCGCTCACATTACACCGGCACCATTGGACAATGAATTTCATGGTCCCCTGCTCGACAGTGTTGCCAACAGCGGGGAACAGCGCCTGCATCGTATTTGTCAGGTTTGATCTGCATCTTAGCCCAGTCTCCTAGTTCGTGCATATGGTACTTTTCCAACAATATCGGCTGTCCCGTTTTTTAATGAACGACCTAATACACTGATTTTCAAGTGCGACATTTTGTAAGTTAGTCCGACCTTGTAGTAACCACCACATAGGTTTTGATAGGCTTGATACAGAGTAATTTCCCGGCCATGAGGACGGTTCTTTTTCTTCTTTTTATTTTTCTTGGCACTGCGTCCTTTCTGTTGCTGCTCTACAATTTAACAAACAAACAAACAAACAAACATTCAACAACTTTGACCGACATTTTATCCACTAAAATTAAAAAAGAAACGTCAACTACCTGCAAAAGTTTCTTGTTCTAAGAGAAAACTATCTGCTCTTGTCAACGCAGACACCATCCATCCATATAGGAACTCAAATAAATACCTTAACGTTAACAAAAGCACATCAATACATATCATCATCAAGCTACGGGGGAAACTGATGAGAGTGGCATTAATGAAATGTTAACGTCAGAACGAACGCCTTACCAAAAAACATAATGATATTCATGAATGCTGTAAAGTTCTAATTCAAAACCAGACAACACATACTGAATCATCACACGCAACGTATGGTAGAGTATCCAAGTTCCAAAACATGCAAGGTGTTGTCTTGGACAGTCAGATTTCAGAGAAACGTTATGCAAAAAAGCATCAACTTTATCCGCCTACAACAAAAAAAAAATAAATAATTAAATGCATGCAATACAGAGGACTCTTACGAACAATTCATCAGGTTTCAGAATCCTAAATTTCCAAGCAGTGGATCACACGACTCATTCGTGTATGAGTCATGAATACGAGAGGGGCATTCAAATTTGACCTGGACTTTATCCATATAAACGAGGGTGGGCTGAAAAGTAATGCGTCCATGGCTGTAACTTTTTTATTTTTTAACCGATTTTCAAAATTCTTTTTGCATCTGATACTCACATTTGTCCTCTATGTAATGCACTATTCACTTTTCGGCATAGTCCCCATCCCTTTCCACGCATTGTACCAACGCGTGACTAGTCGGGTACACCCGTCGGAGAGAAATTCGCCTGGTTGCTCCAAGTTCGGAAGGGTATGGACCCTATTCTGCAGCACGACAATGCACGTCCGCACACAAGTCGAGAAACACAAGAACGGTTGCAGCAACTGAAGTTCGTGGAGGTTCTACCGCATCCGCCGTACAGTCCTGACTTCGCTCCCAGCGAATTTCATTGTTCCCAAAACTTAAAGAATCGCTTAAAGGACATCGATTCAGCTCTGATGACGAGCTGAAAGACGCGATTCGATCCTGGTGTCGAAAACAACCAAAGGACTTCTTCTCCGACGGGATGTCACGACTAGTGTCACATTGGCAAAAGTGTGTGGAGAATTCAGATGTCTTATAATAGTTGAACACACTGTAGTCAGATCTTGCTCGATACGGTCTGAACTAACTACCATATGAACGTTATCGTTTCTCTTCTTTTACACTCGTTGCTTTATCGGCAATACTTTGCAAAAAGGAGTTTCTCGAAACCTGATGAATCGTTAGCAATAATCCTGTATTTATCTAAGTTTTAATAACTGATCATTTTTGATTAAACACTTTACAATGCGTATTCAAGTTGCAAGGTCTCATAATTTATTTAACGTAGACCAAAAAAAAAGCCAAAACTATTGCAAATTTTCAACACAGTCGCTAGAAAATTACCAATGCTTGACACTTGGCTACATGCACATCTTCGTGTTTACTCAGCACGCTGCCACTTTCCACTGACCTGACCTAAAACTTTCTCGTTTTCAGGTCCTCGTGCAGGATAATGATCACAGATCCTCCTCATTGGAGGCAATCTCTTTCACAGTCAATTAGCAGGCCTTGTGTAAATTTGTTCTCTGTCTCAAGGCTACTTTTCAGCAATGATTTAGATCTGTTGCGTGTGGATTCATCAAAACAACAACCAATCAGACGCACGGATCAAAGGTATGTTCAATCGACTTTTTCAGTCCATTGCAAATCCATCTAAGGGTGCTTCTAAAAACTCTCGAGCGCTCATTTTCAATCACGTGATCGTTTACCCCTGATCGCGCCCGCTCTATTCACCCGCTCATGAAATTTTTTGACAGTGCCAAGGGCAACGAGATAACAGCCCAATCAGTAAATAAGATGTAACCGCCATAGAAACTCGTTACGCTTTCAAACTTTCTGTTTTAAGCGTAATTATTTATTTTTATTGTCCATTATTATAATCTGATGGAGATTTATTAGATTTCAATGCATTTATTCTTTTATGACAATAAATACGAGAGTGTTAAAAAATCTACGTACGAGAGTGCACGTACGATAAAACGAAACTTCAAAGAAAATTCGAAACCTAAGAGAAAAATTAAAATATATAAAACAATCTTCGCTTTTATCTTCAACTCCCTCTCCCCTACCGTGTATCTTGACCTGTTCTGTGCCTTCAGATTCATTACAAAACTATAAACCACATTGGAAACAGACTTCGAGGTGGGATATGCTTTCATTGTCGGCCATTATTGCAAAAGTTATGAAAACGAAAGTAGTGAAAGTGAGCGAGGCAACGCGAAGTGATCACGGTGGAAATAAGATCGCTTTGATCCTGAGCGTTTCCAACACGACGATGAGATCGGGGAGTTTTTAGAGGCGCCAGTGACGAGCGCTCTGTCGTTTTTAGATGCAGTGCTCGCGTTGATCATGAACATTTACGCTTGATTGCGACTGGAGAGAGTTTTTAGAAGCAGCCTAAGTGAACACGTGACATTGTCAACCAATCAAGATGTGCCAAGAAACTGCAGACAGAAATCGAGAAAATGGTTACAACATTACAGCCAAACTACAATGATGAACTCCTTATTGTCGACAGTGTCGGCTGGTTTGGTTTGTTTTGGTATTAACGTCCTTTTCAACTGCTATGGTGGTTTCAGGACGACATTATAATTTTGCCTCGCAAGGGTTCTTTAACGTGCAGCCGGCAAACGACTACACGGGACCAACGGCTTTACTTCCCTTCCGAAGGAAGTGCGTGATCTCGGGATTCCTTCCTGAAAAATCCTCGTCGTCCTCGGCCGGGATCGAACCCGCGTACTCAGGCATCAGAGGCGACCACGCAACCGCTGAGCCAGTGTCGGATGGTAGAATGGACAAAAACCCAATTGTCATATGTCCGTATGCTGATAAAAAAAATTAGGAGATCTTGCAACTTGAATGCACCTTGTCCAAATGGAGTTGCCAAAAAATAAAGCATTAATGGAGCAAAGGACTCCTAGAACTAACTAAGGCAAATACATTTGTTTCCTTCTTTACCTTATCTTGTAAGCTGGCAAAGGACTCTAGAATGTGGGCTAATTTGTCTCTCTGCCGCGCTCGGTTATGACCAGATATTTTTATCAGACTACAAAATGGGATGACACAATGGTTGAGGAATGTATCGACATACTCTTTGGCTTGTAAATTATTTAGAAGAGGTGATCTACAGGAAACAAATTCAAACAACTTTTATATCTGCGTTAAAATCACAGTACATTATTAAATGCAGTCGAACTTCTATAAGTCTAATCACCATTGTGCAGGGGGGGGATTCAACTTATAGAGAGTTCGGCACATAGAAATTCATAAATTAACCAATAACTGCCGTATTCACCAACCAAGTAATAAAAACATTCACTAATCTTGGATTGATTCTCATACTAAATCGTGAATCTTTGTAAGACTCAATCTGATTTGTTACAATGCAATGATGGCATGCACATGTTTTGATGCACAAGATGAAAGGCTATCTTTGAAAGAAACCGTAAATCTTCTACTATAATGCGACCCCTTGTATAATGAGACTCCACTTTTTCGGTCCAAAAAATCGGCAAAAATCCTATCCTCTTGTATAATGCGACCCCCATTTTTGACTCCTCGCGAGAAATAAAATGTGCAAACTTATACAGAAATAAAATCTTTATTTTTAAATAGTCTGGATATTTAATATTCAAAAACCTTCAAAATCTGATTCATCTGTGTCTTCGAACAGGTCTTTCAAATTCAATTTAATTTTTGAACATTTGCCCCATAAAAGCGAGTTTATATCGATCTTTGGAAGTTATTTTAGATGTTGTTAGATGTTGGCGACGAGAAATTCGAATAAAAAGTGAATTAATATATTGTATAATGAACTGGACACTGAATATGCAATGTAATTAATGTATAATATACAATAATGTTATCAGGACAAAATCTCCTCCGGCCGCAGTCGCCGGAGGGCTGATTTTTATCCTCTTGTATAATACGACCCAGCAAATTTAGATGCTTTTCAGGCCAAAAAAATTCACATTCTAGTAGAAGATTTACGGTATCTATCCTTTTCGCTTTCGATTTCAAATGCCTATGTAACAATGGAAGGTGCATCCCATTATTGTAGGCCATGAAGTATGTACGCATCAAGCGACAAAACAAATTCTGTTGGCAGTTTGTAGCAACAATAAAAATTTCAACAAGTTATGTCGTCCTTTCTAACTGAAAACATTTTTCGAGGTCGAGTCCTTTAAACAAAAATAATTTCTCGAAGAAATACTGAATCGTCGTAAGTGGCAATAAAATCGTCCATCTTCTTTCAACTAGTTTAACCGCGTGTTAATTCTCGATTCGATAGGTAATCCTCGGACAACCTCGAATCAAACTGTGAATTAAATGTGATAATTAATCCAAAAATTTTGTCATGGTGAATACGAAGAGTATCACCGATTCGAATGTTAATCCTTGGTGGTGAATACGGCTTAAGAGCATTGTAATTAACAAAAGAAAATTTCCCCATGCATTTATTGACACAATAACGAACTACAGAAATCAACAAACTTCATATACAGGGCGATTCTTTTAACTTGAGACATCGAAATATCTCGAAAAGTATGCATTGTTTGTTTATTGCAAATTTAGATTCTACATCAAAAATTATGTAAGGTTTACTAGAAACGTTTTTTTGTATTCATTTAGGTCCCAAGATTGATTCAGTTTGTATTTTAGAGACAATTTAGAGTTTAAATATGAGAATTGTCCAAATGAAAGCGAGACTCTTATTGGGACGTTCTGGGTTAGCTGGAAGTCACCTGAGTCCGGCGAGGGGCATTATCTGTATTGCTTTTTTTTATGATAATTATGAATATGTCGTTGGTAGCATTGGTTATTTCGGAAGTAAATAAAGTTTTGCTAATTTTGAAAATTGCTAGGTGGGGTTGTAAAGGTACCATTTGTGCACGTGCTATTGAACAGATTTAGATAATATTTGTGATTCATTCGTGCCATGTACCATATTCATCGACTGACGAAAATAATAATGAATAACCGCATCTATCTCGTCATTATGATAGTTTTCTTTCTTACGGTATTGTTTGTTCCGTTGTTGTGGCAAAACAGTTTGGGGGGGGGGCCCCAGAAGGAAATGTTAAAAACAATTTATTGATATTCCGTTTTAAGTTAAATTACATAGTACAGTCAATTCTCGTTAATACGAAACCGGTTAATACGTAATTCCGGTTAATAAGAAGACATTTTGTGGCCCATCCCCGAGAAAGCAATTACTATGTAAAATTTTCTGCTTTATACGAACATATTTTTATTAAAATACGATTTATACGAAGGAAAATTTCATAATTTTATTGAAAAATAGTCCTTTTAAGAACAATTTTAATGATAAAATTTCAGATTTCGAAGTGTAAAGTTAATAAAAATAATTTTCAAAGTCATTTTATGTGTGATTGCTTCTGTCAAAAGTAAGATAAACGCACGTGTGATTTGTTTTGTCACGTGGCTTCGAGGTTAGCGCGAAATCTGAATCACGTGCTTTCAAACTAACGGGAAATCTGATTCGCGAAATCTGATTGGTTCAGCTATTCAGATCTGAAATCCTGTCACATGGCACTCAAATCTTTATTTAAACAAGTGCAATATCGGCATCGTTTCAAAATCAATTTTCTCATCGCTACAACGCAGTTATCTAATTTTATTACAGTCAGGAATTTTATTCAATGTCAGCTTCAAGCAAAAGGAAACGAAAGGATCTTTCGTTAGATATTAAGTTACAAATTCTGAATGCAGCGGAAAAACCAAATGCTATAAAAGGGCAGGTTGCTAAAGACTTTCACATTCCACCGTCAACATTATCGACGATACTTAAAAACTCGGAAAAGATAAGACAACAGGCTGAATCGAGTGGAACTCTGAGAAGAAAACGAATGCGAAAAGCAGCACACGAAGACATGGAAACTGCACTTTTAACATGGTTTAAACAAGTAAGTTAACGTTTTTTCTGTTCCAGTTTACATGTAGTACAATACAGTGCTGTAGAAATTACTGTAAGCTTTTTTTCTATAATGTACTGTATGCTGTATTTGTTTTAGGCTCGACAAAAGAATATTCCCATTAGCGGCGATATTCTGAAAGAAAAAGCTAACCAGTTTGCAAACCAGCTGAACATTGAAAATTTCGCGTGCTCTAGTGGTTGGCTTACCCGCTTCCTGAAGACTTATTTACATTATATTGTAAAGTCAATAGTGATTTAGAAAAAAAAATTGTTTTAGCGCGAAAACAAACTGTTATTACAGATTTTTTTAGGAGAGATGAATAAAAATTATTTCTAACTTAAAGTACTCCATTTCCGTGCTTATTTCATAACACTTTTAGTATTGTTGGTTTATACGAAACACAAATAATACAAAAAAATTTCTTGGTCCCCACGATTTCGTATTAATGAGAATTGACTGTACTTCCAGGGACCTGGAAATTTGTACGCTATTCTGAGGTGTACGTTATTCTGAAACTGGGGGCGGGGGGGAGGGGGGGGCTTGTGAACAATGCATATATTCATAGAAATACATAAGAATACATGAATGCAATTTATTGCAGCGCAAATTGCATCCCGACTGAGTACATGTAGAGATTTCCGGGTTTATATATGCTACACTGACCAACCAATGAAATGTGAACTCGGCTTAATTAGCCCATTGACCCAGTTGCAACTTTCGCATGGGCTGCATTGACCAATCAGAGCAAGACATGTACAACAATGTACGTTGTACTGAAGGGATAATTTAACCAAGGGAATGTAAAATTAGTACGTTATTCTGAAATGTACGTTAAAGTGAGGTACGTTATTCTGAAACTTTTTAGCGTTAAAATACCTACGTCTAGGATGGGGATTTGAAATTTGTACGTTATTCTGAAATGTACATTAATGTGAGGTACGTTGTAACGGGATTTTACTGTATTATTTTGCGTGAAATCTGTAATAAAGTTCAAAAAGTAAGGCAAATTTGTCCTGGTTTTATCAGATTATTATATGCAATTTTAGGAAATTGAGAAAAAAGTGAAAAACTTTTCTGTAATGTTTATTTAATATCGGATAAAACTTCGTTTGAAATGCCTCCCCCATCATATTTTTCCTGGTTTATTAAAAAAAAAACAAAAAAAAAACTGAATATTATACGCAATTTTTTATAATACGCAGTAATGATTTTTTTTTAACTTGTATTTTGCATAATACGCGTATTATATCCGAAAACTACGGTTTGTATGAAGTGGATTTGTCCAATTGCCTGCCACTGGTTTATACAAATAAACATTCTTTTTTGTACTAAAGACTAATGCAAAAAAAAGGTGGTCTAAACTGAAATGAATTATAAAATCTCTTAGTATGTGCGTATCAATATGTGTGTGATATTTTAATTTACCTAGATGCAAGTGCTGGAGGACAGATGAATGCTCTCGCACTCTCGCGTAAAACTTCACTAAACGGTTGAGTTCCAAAAGAACGATTTAATTGCGGTAAATACAGCAACTATAACAAATTAATCAAAAATAAACAAACGTGATCCGTTCCAAAAGAAAGATAATAATTTTAAAAAGTCAAAAAAATATTTTACCTGAAGCAAAGATCTTGATAAGACGCAAGGATATAATGTACTAAATTCTGCAAAAAAATCCTAAATACAATATTCAGATATATTAATAAAAAAAAATCCTCAAAATTTACCATTACAGTTACTTATAAAAGATTGCACAATTTATTTACTCTAACTTATTCTTGCCTGTAAGGCCTCTTACGCACTTGGTTTCGGCAACCCGTCAGTTGCCGGGGGCCAGAAAATCAAGAGCAACGCATTCGGCTTATTTCTATTGACGTCTACGCACTAAGTGAGCAATCACCCCTTTCTGCTCGCTTTTTTTTTATTATATCTGTGAAATAAACATTCACGGCCGGCCCGAGGACCATGGGAACGACGTGGCTTCACGAAAAGCTCCACATATCTGAAGTCCCGCACTTGATTTATCACGATCAATTATTTATGAAAACAGGCATTTTGCATTATAAACGAGGCTCCGAAATAGCATTTTACGCGATTCCTCGCTTTTTCTTGAGCCTTGTCATCTTCCTCGTTGTCTCCTGTCAAAAGACTTTTTTCCTATTAAAAACTCCTAAGGATTTCGATACAGAGAGGTTTAGCCTAGAGAAGAGAAGAGCAAAAAAATTTTGAATGTGACTTTATTTCGACGTTCTTGTAATAGGGGGTGCACAGAATATTTTTTTTTTTCCCCCTTTTTGCTTTCTTTTTAATTATATCGATACTGCGACTACATCCTTCCTCCATCTTGAGAGGTAGCCAGCTCTGATGCCGAACGAAGGCGAGAACGATTTGTTTACCCAATCGGTCTCCCGTCTTTGGTTCCTGTTGTTTCTGGTTATTCGCAACCACAGTTGCCGGCAACTAGTTGCTAGTGCGTAAGAGGCCTTAAAGTCATACTTTGAAATTCCAATCAATCCCATCACGTAATATGTCAAATTAAAGTTAACATTTCGTAACTCACTACGGCAAAAACTATTCATCAGAAAATTATGAAATTTTGGGAATGTCTTAATTAATCAATTATCCTCCTCTCAGATGTGTTCTTCATCAATAAAGCTTTGTAGCAGAATATTTTTAATGATCGTGCCTCCTAAATGTTCAATGATGTACTTGTTACGTTCTTTTTCGAAATAACTGTCATATTCATCTTCTGTGGCCTGGGCCTAACTTGTTTCCTTTTATTTGAATTACACATAATTTCATCTTTGCAGCATTTGCAGGAAAGTGAAAAAAGTGGGGAAAGTAAGATTTCATAGGCTCTCTATGAACGAAAAAGCCTTCCACCTTTGTCAAAGTGATTGCTACACGAGGCCATAGCCTAAGAATAGCAATTGCAGGAACGCAGGCATCATTTTTGCTCGTTAAAATTCGTTTGTTACCCAGCTCGCGTTTTGTTACCACGGATTGCCACAGTTCACGTCTGACACAGCTTGCTGCACCGATCCGAGCATCCAATTCTTTCTCCTGCCGTCCATCACTCGTGAATGCAATCCCGAGATACTTGAATTTCTCCACCTGTCTCAATGAGGCTCCCCTAACGTGAGCATAATATTGTATTGTATTGTAATTATTATAAACTGATTGTATTATACAATAAAATAATTTAAATTAAAAAAAGATTAACAATAAAAATTCTCCTATGCGTGGCTGAGTGCATCTGGGATCAAAATGGCAGACGGAAGTAGGAGTTTCTACCACCCTTCTCCGTACTTTTCTAGGCACTTAGCTTTATAAAGATATAGTATGCACCTCTATTGGCAGTTTTGGAACAATTTCTTTTTTTTTTTTTTTGCTGTAGAAAAAAATTCCCATCATGCAATTAAGGCATTCCCAAAATTTCATGATTTTCTGATGAATAGTTTTTGCTGTAGTCAACTATGAAATGCTAGATAAAAACAAAGACTAATGTGGATAAATACAATGCCAAACTTAATACTAAAATTAAACTCTTTAACCACGACAATGAGAGACTGAAAACATACAACCTGATTCTGAAAGTACTTTTCGAAAGCAATTGCTTCCATCATTCAGCAGCACAGGAGTACCTCAAGAAAACTGAGAGAACTGCCTGTGTCTTGAAAAAGCCGAGTAGTATTTGTAGGGAACTATGACCAATCACAATTAAAAAGAATTGCAATGAAAAGAATCAATTTCGCTGATTGGCTATTTGGGTCACCCATTGAATTAAGGGGGAATCGCTAATTGGACCCATATCTAAATTGAGTAACAATTTTTTTATGAGTTCTTTGGATAGCAATAGTTTCAAAAGCATCCAGAAGACGTTTTCTATTTATTGATTTTATCAATTTCACATCATTTATTGAAAAATCATGGCCGGTGTCGAAGGAGTGCTTCGCTACGGAGGACCGGTTACTTCATCCAAACTTCCAGTGTCTTAAATGCTCCCGCCATCTGGTTTCGATGTTGCGAAACATTTGGCCTTTGTACACCAGGGGATTTACCTGATTTACCAAGTCAGGGATTTACGAGATCAAATGTGCACAATGCCCTTGGTTTATACACGTAAATCTATTTTTAAAAGTAAGTTTGTTTAGAAACTTGAGAATCCATTCATTTTTGCGGTTTAATTTGAAGGAAACAGAACTTCACGATTTCTTAACTTCCAAACTTTGGTCGAGTAAAACATTTCAATTTGGTGTGAAACTGTGAGATACAAGTTCGAATCGTTCCCTTATAAGTTAAGAGTAAAAATACGGGTGTAAAAAAAGAGGGGGGGGGGTGAAGAAAAGCAATAATGATAAACAATCTTACCAATCCTGCATGAAGTGAAGTGCATTGTATCACATTGCAAATCATTCGAAGGCGACCAAGTAAGCCATCAAAATAGAGAATTGCTTCCTCCCGACTTTTAATTTTGGTGTAGCGGGGAAATGTAGGGGGTAGTAATCGCTGATTAATTAAAGGCTCAAATCCCATAATCGTTGGATAATCAGCTGTAAAAAAAAAAAATAAAAAACACCAACAATAATTCATCCCGTTTTAAATTACATGGCAAGGCATAACAACAAATTCAAGTCTCGTGTATCAATCAAATCCACCTTTGTTTCGATTTTCTTCTTTTGGTTCTGGTTGGATTCCCTGAGCAATTGATGCTTGAAGAGTTGGCAGCAGTTCACAGCAGTGGCCCAGAAATTTTAACACATCTTCACAGCCAGAACTCTAAATCCAAAAGCAATCAAAGCATTTTAATATTTCCATCTCAATTCCATTTTGTATGCGATTCATTATTAGAAAGGCCTCTCTACCTCTTTCTTATCAAAAGCAAGAAGCGCTTGATAAAACAATCGGCAAAATTTGATCCTCGAATATACAGCTAAAGCATCTTTATGCTAGAAATTAAAAAAACAGTATTGTACTAAAAGATTAAATAAAGTGTTTGAGTTCTGTTTATTTAAAAACTTAATCATCATCGTCGAGTTCTAATGAATAGGTTTCAGTTTCGAATAATCATCGTCAAAGCTGTCTAAAATAGTCTAAAAGCACGAATGGACAGAATCGCCTGCTTGGGATTATTGATATTGCTGATATACAGGGTGAGTACAAAAGTCTGAACCCCCCTTTTATTTTTTGAACCGAAGCAGATATGTCAATTTTGATCTATCCAATGAATAGGAAGTTGTGGGTGGCCTATCCCATGGTGCACTTTTCATCATCCCAAATATGCAAATTAGGACACATTCAAAATTTATCTCAAAAACCGTAAGGGATAGAGAAAAAAACCCAACTGCAAACTTGTTCAGCATAAAAAAACAAACAAAACAAAAAAAAATCATCCAAATCGGACCAACCAATCACCCACAATCACGCGATGAACTGTTTGTAGCTTACACAAGGAAAACTGAATGTTGATATTTCCATCATGTAAAGCATGCAAATCAAAAAATTAACATAAATTACCATACCCCACATTCACTTTCATGCGGAAAAACAAATAAAAGGCATGTTTCAGCACACAGAAGACAGAACAATTCCAGGATGGCAAGCTACACTGTTCCGGAAATGGTCAACATGATCTTCTGCTTTGGAGAGGCAAGGAGAAACCTTCATGCTGCAGTTAGGTTGTATAGAGACAGATACCCTAACGAACGCCATCCATCTGGTCATTTTGTTGATTAACTTTTTTTTTAAACTGTTTGAAGTAACTTGTTTGTGCAGTGTGACTGTTTGTAAGCTACAAATAGTTCACCACGTGATTATGGGTGATTGGTTGGTCTGATTTGGATGATTTTTTTTTGTTTTGTTTGTTTTTTTATGCTGAACAAGTTTTTAATTGGGTTTTTTTCTCTATCCCTTACAGTTTTTGAGATAAATTTTGAATGTGTCCTAATTTGCATATTTGGGATGATGAAAAAAAGTGTACCATGGGATAGGACGCCCACAACTTCCTATTCATTGGATTCATCAAAATTGACATATCTGCTTCGGTTCAAAAAATAAAAGGGGGGTTCAGGCTTTTGTATTCACCCTGTATAATTTTTTTTTATTGTACCCGTCTATAACGACCACCTGAGCTTTAAGGGCAACTGACATCAAAAAATTTTTTTCGCTAAATCTAGTCTTCATGAACTGCTGAACATTGCAACGTATTTCATTTTTTTAAATTTTCATTATTTTTATACAATAAAAGCATTTTTTGGCACGATAACGAATGAACGCCGTCGCCTTCTTGATTCGGGGTGTGACGTCGAAGGCGAAATTCGTTTAAATTCTTTGCACTGATCAGACAATACATGTATAATAGGTTTGCTGGTAAAAATTGTTTATGAAAATGAATTTGATCACATTGAAAGGATGATTTTACAAATAATAGTTAACCCTATCTGTATGAACCGGTAATAAAAACTTAAAAAAAAAAATTGCCAATAAAGCGATCTAAGGTGCGTCCAATAAATATAGAACCACCCATTAAAATGCAAATACAGTGCTGGACAGAATTATAAACTCACATGAATTTTGAACCAAACTTTACTAAAAACAACAAGATCTACATCAGCTTTTTACGTATCATTTTTCAAACATAAATTTACCACTTTGCTTATTGTCATTCGTATATTTTAAAAATTTTGTGAACAACGACAATAAACTCATAATTTCACTTGGACAAAATTATAAACTCACCCTTAGAAAACAGAAGTATGGCGATTATTTTTCAAACATTAGTACTTTGTTGGTCCTCCTTTGTTTCTTATGACTTCAAACATCCTGTTTGGCATCGAATCGACAAGTTTATGCAAGTACTCAATGGTGATAGATTCCCATCCTTCCATGATGGCAGTGGTGAGCTCTTGAGTAGTCTGGTATTGCCGATGATCTTTATAAAGAAACTCCAATCTAGCATTTTTGTGAGCTTGGTTTAGCTTGGTTTAAACTTTTATCACAAAATCCACAGTTTATAGATTAAACTGTGGATTTTGCGATAAATATTATATAGGCCTGTCGACCCGCAATTCCAATAAACGATTCAAAGAACACATGGACTCCTACAAGAAATAAGATAATAATTCACACAATGCGATCCACCTTGCCCGCACGGGACATGCCCCAAAAGAGCAAAGTGAAATTATGACTATTCTCCATGCATGCAACGACCCATTCAAGACCGCCACTCTCGAAGCTATTGAGATCTTTAAAGCTAAGATCTCCTCTCCAGATCGCCTCCTCAATTGTCAAACCGTTTTTGATATTTATTCAATTTTAAATTCTTTATCCGATATCTTGTATATTTACTTTGATTTCCATTTCTTATTGATACCTTAGTTTATGTTAATTCTGAATGAGTCTTCTACTAGGTCCGCGTTTTCAATTTTGTTTGTGTTATGACATCACTTTTTCCTTTATATTTCAATTAATTTTCCTCTCAAGGTTTCTTTATAATTTCATTGCTATTGGTTCCTTATCCAACCATTCTCCTTTCAATGTCGCCACTGTATAATTTATATTATTTACGATTTGTTATTTCTTCATCCAATCATGTTCTCATTCTGTATATAAAGGCTTATGTCCTCTCGTGTGTATCCTTGATAAAGCCGGGAATAAACGGCGAAACTAGTCGGAAACTCTGTTCTCCCTTTGTTGCGTTGTAAAGTCTCTACCAATTTTATCGATGGAAACAGCACTATGGACCCCTTACTCAACGAAAAAATATATACGTCAAATTTTGATGTCAGTTACCCTTTAACGACCACTTTAGCTTGGTCCCATGGGTGGTCGTTATAGACAGGTTTTACTGTAATCAGAAGAAGGCTGTATAGTGCATGTTAACTTTTATTAACAAAGGGAAAATGTTCTATTAATGTTGCAAAATGGCACACTTCCTGAAGAGGCCAAACACAAATTATCACAAATTGGGCAATGAATTTCAAAAATATTGTAAACGTATAATAACGTTTGGCCCTACCTGTTCTTGAGTCTCTGTGTTCCATTCCTCTCCCTGCTTGCTGCGAGTATTCTGTAATAATATATAGAGTTGATATATTTATTATTCTTAATCTGTCAGGGAATTTCCAAACTTCATAATAAACTGTCAAGTCGCATTGATGTGACCACTTGTTAATATCCGAAATAACCACGAGACTTAATGAGATGCTGAATGTTCACAGGGATATTTACCCATGCTGACTGCAGTTGGAAGTTGCGAGATGCAGTATACATGGAGCAAATAATCCGATTGAGGTGGTCCCGTAGATGCTTGGGTTTAAGTCCGGCAAATTTAGAAGCCAGAGAAATACAATAAAGTCTTCCTCGTACTCTTCTGACCACTCGTGTACAATTTCAGCTTTATGAGATATCACATTGTCGTACTGAAAGATGCCATCAAGCCCATGTCATTGTATGGATATACATGGTCAGCAAGGAGCATTGTGTACTTAAATCAATTCGTACTGCCATCCAATGATGAGTGCACCCACAGAACGCCACGAACGCATTCCCAGATCATAATGCTGCTTCCGCCAGCTTGTTGCTGTCCACAAATGGTTGAAGGGTGCTTGTTTTCCCGACGTTTCTCGCCGTGTCCATCCATCCAACGAACCTTTTACTAATCAGCGGATGTCCGATGTCGGTACAACCGTGCAAATTCCAGCCTCTTTCGCTGATGCACAGTCATCAACCGTCTGGAGCCCCATTTGCTGAACTGTCGTTCTGGACATACTTGCGGTATACCTGATTCACTTGGGCTGTAAGTTGCTCCACCGAGGGACGTCGATTTGCCTGAACGCACCGCCACAGCCCCCCCTCTTCCATCTATGGAGCACCACAATTTCCAAGACATTTATTTTCTACAGCCCCATTTTGTCGTGTCTGGTACACTTTTATAACATTAGCACCCAAGCACTTCGCAAACTCCGCAGTTTCTGAAATGCTGCCACCCTAGGCCCAAAAGCCAATAATGCTCCTTTTTCGACGTCTGATAAATTGTTCCGTTTCCACATTGCAACAATTGAAATGTTTTTCGAATGCCTACAACACACTGCATGCTCACCCAATATGCTGATGACATTGGGTCATCACAAATAGGAGGTGGTCACATCTATGTCACTCAACTGTTTATATCCCAAAGCTTACAGTACATCACAATCCCAAAGGTTTTTTCTTATTTATTTACGGCCAGTTGCAACAATGTCAGTTGAAACGACCCCTAACTTTCGGTTAGTTAACCATCGGTTAAGTCCTTTAACCGGGAAATGTTGCACCAACTCTAGTTAAGTCTCAGTTAGCTAACAGGATGGAATATGAGTAACGAGGACTAGGATTGGTTCGTTTTGCTCCAATTAAACTTCCGGTCAACACGGCTGATTGTTTTCGTATCGAGTTACCTGTTTGATAATTAATTAGCTTATCCATTTAGCTGCTTGATAATTAGTTTATCCAAATTGCTGTTTGAAAATTAGCTTATCCAAATAGCTATTTGATAATCAGCTTATCCAAATTGCTATTCAAATCATTTATCCATTTAGCTTATCCAAATAGTTTATCCAAATAGCTATTTGATAATCAGCTTATCCAAATTGCTATTCAAATCATTTATCCATTTAGCTTATCCAAATAGCTTATCCAAATAGCTGTTTGATAATCAGCTTATCCAAACTGCTATTCAAATCGCTTATCCATTTAGCTTATCCAAATAGCTTATCCATTTGGTTTATCCAATTAGCTTATCCATTTGGCTTATTCAATTAACTTATCCATTTAACTTATCCTAATGGATAAGTTACTTGATGGATAAGGATAAGTTATTAGGATAACTTATCAGGATAAGTTATTAGGATAACTAATGGATAAGGATAAGTTATTACCAAATAGTTATTTGATAATTAGCTTATCCAAAGAGCATAATCAAATTTTGCTATTCAAATGACTTATCCAAATAGCTATTCAAATGGTTTATCCATTTAGCTGTTTGTTAATTAGCTTATCCAAATGGTTTATCTAAAGAGCTTATCCAAATAGCCAATCAAATGGCTTTCTAATTAACTTGTCCGAATAGCTTATCCATTTTTATTTTTCTAAATTTACGAATTGGGATCCAATACGTCCATCCAGGGCCTGTAAGGCCAGAGGCTGACGAGTTGGGTCCGTGGATGGACCTGGATTCACGAATGCTGTATAATGGTCGTAGCAGCCGGGGATGGGGGGGGGGGGGGGGGGGTGATGATCGTCTATCACTGATGGTCGCCCGTTCAGTGACTACCGTGCCTGATTAACTTAACAGCCTCCCTCCAAATAATTTATACAATTAGCTTATCCATTTATCTGTTTGATAATTAGATTATCCAATTAGTTTAAAACATATTTCTGTTTCGGAATGCCATTTTGCTTCGCTAACCATGAAGCTAAACGGTCGTCTTCCAGCGTTTAAGTTAAACTGCCACTTAACGTCTGGTGCAACGCAAAAAATTTTCATTGGGACTTTAACGAAGAGTTAGTTTTAACTGACTTTGTTGCAGCCGGCCGTTAATCCGATAACATTTAACTGCACGAACTCAGTTCAATAAAGAAAATGGAGAAGCAAATTACTTTAACTTTCCTTTGGAATTCTTCTTCGACTTCTCTCATCATTCCCGTAGCCCTTAATTCGGAAATATCAACAGCCAACTTATAGCCATAAATTACAGGCTGAAAATCTTCCTGAAAATAATGAGAATACAATTCCGTCTTAGATGGCCCGTTATTTCCATAATAATTCTAAACCTTTTTTTCTTACCTCTTCAAACACACTGGCACGATTTACAAACTCACGAATTATATCTACTAATTTTAAAATGCATATACTGAAAGCCTTAATACACCGATCTTCAATTACGTACGGTTTATGCAAGTACAAGTTTGTGAATACGGTTTGTGCTAACGAATGGCCTTCTAACCAAGTAACCTTAAACAAAACACAATACGTAAACAATATTAAAAAGAAAAGATTCATTTTGACATTAAAGTACGCAAGAAAAGAATAATTTCCGAATGTCTTCTTACCAAACATGCTAGAGTAGCATCGATGATCCCTATCTGTTCTGCCATTGTAAAGTTATTCAGTTTCAATCTGTTAGCCTAAAAGGAATAATTTAAGAACATGCAAGCATATTCTGTTTAATGAGCATACACTACAACCCAAAACAGCCCTTAAGTGGATTCAACGAAAATATTACAGTATATTTCATTTAACAGTCATTATTGCATCAACTACCGTATTTATTCTACTATAACGCGAATTTTTTTGGCCTAAAAAAGCATCTAAATTTGCTGGGTCGCGTTATACTAGAGGATAAAAATCAGCCCTCCGACGACTGCGGCCGATCGTCGATAATAACATCGTTAACAACATCGATAATAACTTCTCCCAAACATCAATACTTCTAAATAGGCCTACTTCCAAACTGCCTCGAACCAAAGCCTACAAGAAAGCTTATGTAGTGAAAATATTAAACTGAATAAAGATTACTTGTCTTTTTATTAAGAAAATTGATGTACTGTTGTGTTTTTTTGTCGATGTGCGAGTGAGAAAGCTTTCCCTATCAATGTAGGGCTATAAACTTCCAGACTGCCTCGAAGTTGAGGCAGTTGCTTTTGTCGAAGTCGCTTTCTGTGCTGATGACATTCAAACGAATTTGCCGTGTATTATACATTAATTACATTGCATATAATGTCCAGTTCATTATACAATATATTAATTCACTTTTTATTCGAATTACTCGTCGCCAACATCTAACAACATCGATAATAAGTTGCTTTCTGTTGCTTGATTATGGGGCAAATGTTCCAAAATTAAATTGAATTTTGGTGTAAAAATGCATGTAACTGAACTTTTAATTTCCCCCATTAAAATCATTTGGGTTACAGATGTCAAATTAACTGAGGAAGATTGGAAAGACCTGTTCGAAGACACAGATGAATCAGATTTTGAAGGTTTTTGAATATTAAATATCCAGACTATTTAAAAATAAAGATTTTTTTTCTGGATAGGTTTGTACATTTTATTTCTCGCAAGGAGTCAAAAATGGGGGTCGCGTTATACAAGAGGATAGGATTTTTGCCGATTTTTTTGGGCTGAAAAAGTGGAGTCGCGTTATATAAGAGGTCGCGTTATAGTAGAATAAATACGGTACAATGTAGACTAGGGACGTTACGATACTACTGATATGAGTAAGTATCGATCTTTTCTTTCGAAATTGGCAGTATCGATATCGGTAAGTAGTATCGGTACTATTTTTTAACTTTTAGAAATATACACCGAGTTAGAAAAGCTCATGGGATAGTTACTTAATATCTAGTCGGGCCACCTCTGGCCCTGTGGAGTGCAGCAATGCGGCGTGGTAGTGAGTCTGCAAGTTCCTGGTACACTTCCAAAGGCAGTTGACACCAGATAGTCTGCAGAGCCAAAGATAGTTGCTGTCCGTTCGTGGGCGGATGATCCAGTGCCTGGAGCCTGACTTCAACAGCATCCCAGATAGTGCCTTGATGGGATTCATGTCAGGGCTCCGGGCTGGCCAGCTCAGTCGTTGGACCTCTCCTGCATGCTCCTCGAACCATTCGCAGACGACATTGGAGCGATGTGGTGGAGCATTGTCATCTTGAAAGACTGCTACGTCGTCAGGGTGTTGAAATGTCAAAAACGGGTGCAGATGGTCTCCAATGAGTTGACGATACCGTGGACCATTCAACGTTTGGTCCAGAATAACCAGAGGGCCCATTCCAAACCAGGAAAATACACCCCAGACCATCACTGACGCCCCACCACCCTGCACCACCACCTGTTGGCATGCGGGATCCATCGCTTTGTGAGGTCTGCGCCACACACGGTGCCTCCCATCAGCCTGGTACAGTTGATATCGTGACTCATCTGACCATATGGCGTTACGCCACTGTTGCAGAGTCCAGCCAAGATGGTTGGTGGCAAATGCACGCCAGAGTGTCCGATGACGCTGGGTAAGCATTGGCACCCGTGTAGGGCGACGGCTGCCAAACCCGAGGGCATGCAGATTCCGACGGATTGTCCACCGAGAGACGTTTCTAGTGCGGACAGTATTGAACTGGTCTGTGATTTGCTGCAATGTTGCGCTCCTGTCTCTCTGAATCACTCTTCCCAGGTGTTGCCGGTCACAATCATTCAGGGCAGCTGGACGCCCAGTATGGTGCCTGTTGTGGACTGTGACGCCTTCATCCAGCCATTCCCGATACACCCTGGAGACAGTTGAGCGGGGAAAGCCAAATTCCTGCACCACTGCCGATATGGAACATCCCATGAGTCGGGCACCTACTATCATACCCCGTTCAAAAGACGTCAACTCGCGACGACGTGTCATTTCTGATTAATCACTTATCCAAGCTCTTCCCACAACGTCTAATGGTCCATTCCCAGAATCTTATCCAAGGTCTAACCCATGTGAATTCGTGAGCCATGCCCATCAATCAATGTGCTTGCTATCCCATGAGTTTTGCTAACTCAGTGTATATACAAGGCCTGTGAGAAAACTATCCGACGGGAGGTAGTGTGTTGTGCTCACGTTGGTTTTTGATATGAAGGAAAATGACAGAACGACTGGAGCAGCGTTACTGCATCAAATTTTGCCAGAAAGTGTGCGACAGCCAGGTGGAAACCATCCGGAAGATTCAGACGGCTTTCGGTGACGATTCTATGGGCATCACGCAGATTAAGGACTGGTACAACAGGTAGGCCATCAGCTTTGCCAAAGTGAATGCTGTGGTGATGTGGGACCATCGTGTGACTATCCAAGAAGTTGCGGAAGAGGTGGGCATCAGTACGTTTTCGGCACATTCCGTTTTGACCGAAGATTTGGCCACGAAGAGAGTGGCGGCGAAATTCGTGCCGAAGCTGCTGACGGCGGAGCAAAAGCAACTTCGTGTTGACGTCTCACAGGAAATGCTGGCCTCCGCAAACAGTGACCCCAACTTTGTGAACACCATAATCACTGGTGACGAGTCCTGTGTGTATGGGTACGACCATAGCATCATCACCGAAAGCTTCCAAATCAAAAACTGACGAAAGCACAACACACTACCTCCCTCTAATGCTGATTGCCAGCAACTGACGCTATCGAGAGGCGGGAAAAAATTCACGCATACGCACAAAGGTTCAAGGTCAGCTCGTGCAAGCGAGCGCGATCCAAATCCATCAGGTTTTCGCAAAAAAAAATAAGGTCGGATACTTTTCTCACAGGCCTCATATAATGCTTCGTACCAGCTTTTCCATCTGCCAAGCTCAATGTTTGGTATTAACGTCCTTTTCCCCCTGAAAAAATCCTCGTCGTCCTCGGCCTGGGTCGAACCCGCGTCCTCGGGCATCAGAGGCGATCACGCAACCCCTGAGCCACCGAGGACAATTTTGGTAAGCTTTAGAAGCTTTTTTTATTCAAAGTTTGTGTAAAGTTGTAAATTCATTATCAGTAAGCAGAAACTTAGGTTTGAGATATTCCTACTCGCTAATCCAAACAAATCACTACTCCAAACAACCCCTTGTCTGAATTAGTTCGGATTAGCGGATCTGCACTGTATTTAGAAATATATAAAGTATATTTTATAAACCATAAAGAAAATTTATCATGTTATAATAGATTATCGGTATAAAAAATACTTACGAGGGGTAGTCATAAAGTTTTAATTATAATCTCGAAAACGAGCTACATAATTACTTTTTTGTTGGTATGTGCGTGCACGTCTATAGTCCTAGTGCATATTGAAATGGACCAAAGGAAAATGGCACAGACCACTGATAAAGTTGAATATCGTGCGGTGATTCATTTTCTGGATTTGAAGGGGAACAACACTGCAACAATTCAGCTGAATAAAACAACACTGACACAGTTTTGGGTGATGAAGATCCTTCCAATGCAGACAAACAAGTCTGAATGACGAACAACGAAGTGGCAGACCATCTCTCCATGAAGAACTGGGAATTGCAAGGGAAGTGGAGGCCCTGATGCTCAAAGACTGGCGTATCACGATCAAGACAATAGTGGAAAAAGTGAAAATCAGGGCCGCCACTTGCAGGGGAGTCCTTTTGCTCCATGATAACGCCAAAGCTCATTCTGCACAGGACACACCACACAGGCTGCTTCTTTGGGCTATCAAATTGATTTTTCCAAAGTGATAATTAAAACTTTATGACTCCCCCTCATACACTGCTTTGCAATGAAATTGCCCCACCAACAAGGAGTTATCCGACCTTATCCATATTTAGTGGAGGGGGGAGGTCGTCTACCTCCGACTAGTAAACGCTTAGATGCATGCTCATGGGACATGACCATTTGGGTTGATACAGGGTGTCTGGGTGCCTGTATAGGCTCATCAGTTCACATCTGTGCAAGGCTTTCCATGCAGTAGGGAGGAAGCAACTACCTTGTGAACGTACAGTACTGTAATCCACACAACGGCCTCAATGCCGTGACGATGACAACAACAACTTTGAACGAGGTCGGATTATTGGCCTCTCCAATTCTGGATGGTCAACCAGACGGATTGCTGTCCATGTGTCGCGGGATGCACTGACAGTAGGACGATGTTGGAGGCAATGGCTAAAGGAAGGCACACATGTCAGAATACCAGGCGCTGGGGCCCGGAGAAGCACGCCAGCTCATACTGATAGCTGAATACTGCGAACAGAGTTAGCAGACAGAACCATCACCCTGCGGCAAAGGCACGACAATATCACTATTCCCGGTACTGCTCCAGTGTCAATAGCGACAATAGCACGCCAGTTACACGCCACGACAATGTCTGTGAGGCGTCCATTGTTGTGTCTTCCTTTAGCATCTGAGTACCGCGCGATATGACTGCAATGGTGTTGTGAACGAGTGGGCTAGTGAATGGAATGGCGCCCGGTGGTCTTCAGCAATGAATCCCGCTTTGGTTTGGATGGGTGTGGCACAGACCACTGGAACGTGCCAATGAACAATGCATCCGGTATCACCATCATGGACCAACACCCAGGATCATGGTCTGGGGTGTCATTGCCAACGATACCAGAACGCCTTTAGTCACCATCCAAGGCACCCTGACTATATAGGCACACTATATTTCACAGAGATTCTGCAGCCCCTATTACTGCCCTTTCTGCACATCATACCCGGCGCAGTCTTTCAGCAGGATAACTGCACACGGCAACCATGAGCATGGCATGTCTGCATGATGTCAACTGCCTGTCATGGCCCGTGAGGTCTCCAGATCTATCACCAATTGAGCACATGTGGGACATGGTGGGACGTCGTTTACGATCATCCCACAATCTCCATGAACTGACACAGCAGGTTCACCACGCCTGGGCAGACGTATTCCAAGATTACAGTTGCCACCTGTATGATCACCTACACCTGCGGCTGGAACAGTGCATCGCCGCTAGAGGTGGTGCCACAACCTACTGATGCCGCTTTCCGTTGGGCACCCTGTACAAACGAGTGCACGTTTTGGCTCCATAACGTAATAAAGGTGTGTTCAGATGTATCGCTTGCTGTATACCTACTTTTGGCTCATTCGGATAGCTCCTTGTGGGTGGGGCAAACTCAAGGCGCATTCGGAGGCACTCAAGATCTGGCTCAGATCTGAGAGAACTGTCATGTGGTATCTGACTGCTTTTCCGAGCGTCTGAGTGACTGTTGCCAAACGCGCTTTTATCTCAGAAAGAAATGGCTTAACCGACTTTACAAATATTGAGAAGAAACGGCGGTTTTACTAATTTTAGTGTACATGAAATAAAAATCTGCATCAAATGAACAACTCAGCATGATTAATATTCGATCGCGAGAAGAGTATACCATAAGGCCAGGGAGGAAAGGGTACACTGGGCATCGCCACGATTTGGCTCTCGTAGCTTTTTTGATAGCTTCGCATCGCAGTGAGCGCCGCCATATTCTATCTGAGCACTCAGAAAAAGAAAAGCTTGCTGAGCGTCTGAGCTCAGAATCTGACAGATTCGTTGCGTGCCTATCACGTTTTCTTCTCAGGCGTTTTCTTCTAACCTAACCTAACCTGTTCTCTCAGATCTGAGTGCCGCCGAATGCGCCTACTGTGTATATGAAGAAGTTTGTAAATGATTACTTTAACTGCTTGGTCAAAATTTAAGGCCTTCTTGTTTCCTCGATTGCACATCATTCCAGCATCCATTTTGGGATCCATCATTTCAATTGCAGACATTGCTTCAAACAAGCCAAACCTAACATCAATAAAAATGTCTAAAATGTTTTATCAAAAATGTACTAAATTTTAATTTAAATGCTAAACAAGTCTTGAGAATTTTTAAAATAAAAAATATAAAAATTAAAAATTGCGCTTCCTTAAATTTATATTTTTAATGGAAACTCTTCCATTGCACTTCAGTATTGCAATACTTACTTACTTTTCAAACCCGCTTATCCGTTAGGGTCGCAGGGGCAGCAGCCCTATGGAGGATCTCCAGCGATCGCGACCTTCCGCCATCAGGCGCATGTCCTCCCTGGTAATATCCAAGCGACTCGAACCCAGATTCTCCATGTAGTCTAGCAACCTGGTATCCACCGACCCCTTGGTCTCTTACCTACCGGCTTGGAAAATAACAACTGCCTAGGAAGACTAGTTTGCGGCATCCGTATCACGTGGCCATACCAGCGCAACTGAGATCTCTCGATGCGGAGAAGTAGCAGCTTAACACCTAAAGATTCCCTTATTGTGCTGCTGTACACTCTATCTAGTAGGGAGTGTAACACCTGCCACACCTCTCAGAAATCTCAGTTCGGCCGCTTGTACCTGCGATCGCACTCTTTCGGTCATTACCCAAGCCTCATGAATGGTGAGAATGGGGACAAAGATAGATTTGAAGACGGAGAGCTTGGCTTTGTTACCCAGCTCGCGTTTCGTTAACACGGATCGCCACAGTTCACGTCTGACACAGCTCGCTGCACCGATCCGAGCATCCAATTCTTTCTCCTGTCATCCATCACTCGTGAATGCAATCCCGAGATACTTGAATTTCTCCACCTGTCTAAAAAAAACTTATGTCAGATCAGATAGGTTTAACGTCATCTTAAATATAAACTTCCATGTCTGGCTAGGCGTCTAACAGGAATTGTGGCCCCTATCTTCAAAAAGGGAGATTGGAGAGATTGCAATAACTATCGAGGCATCTCTTTGCTCAGCATTCCTGGGAAAGTGTATGCTGAGTGTCTGGAGAGGAGAAGTCAGGAAATAATAGACTCCAAACTGTCGAGAGAGAGAGAGAAGTGCGATCAGACTAGTGTTGTGCCAATACCGATACCAATACCAAAATGTATCGATACTTGCCGGTATCGAGTACTCAAGTATCGTACATTGTAATATGGCTCAAGTATCGATATTATCACTTTGTAGAAGAAGTTTCGTCAAGAAAATAAGAGAAGTTACGATGCTAGGTAAAAAACCGAGTTCGACGTTTAGAAAACCCATCACGTTCAACAGGACCTTGACGGCCAAATTAAGATCTATCTTCGAGGAAGCTGATGATAAAAATCCAAATACGAGGTCTGTTCAAAACATACGTAGACTGTTTGAATTGCGCGGGCCCTGTTGGTCCCAATCAAAATCGCTTGGTGTCGCCATCTTCTGACAGATCCGCTGATTACAAGGCAGTTTTTTGATTGCAAATATCAGTATTGGTTGATTAGCTACGCAGTTGTTTGTGAAGTGTGTTTTTTTTCGTTTGGCGGGTTTTTAGAATGAGTGACTTGAACGAGCAAAGAGTTGCTGTGAAATTTTGTGTTAAACTCGGAAAAACTGCCACTGGACGAGTGGAAAAGGCCAGAAATGTGGACGAGAGGTGACTGGTTGTTTCGTCACGACAACGCTCCAGCCCATTCGGCCCTCAGAACTCGAGAGTTTTTGGCCAAACACTCGATCACTGTTCTTCCTCACCCACCCTACTCACCTGACCTCGCTCCTTGTGACTTCTTCTTGTTTCCCAAACTCAAAAGACCTTTGAAAGGAAGGAGATTTGAGACGATTCCTGATATAAAGGCAAATGCGACGAAGGCGCTGAAGGACATCACAAAAGAAGCGTTCCAGGACTGTTTCCAAAAGTGGAAACACCGTTGGGATAAGTGTGTGCGTCGGGGAGGAGAGTACTTTGAAGGGGACCCAGATGTGTAACTTCTGAATAAAGTATATTTTGTTTTATGACGTCAGTCTACGTATTTTTTGAACAGACCTCGTATACTGAAGAACTTCTTAAGTAACACCAAAGATAATATCCCACCATTGCTCCAACCGGGGATATATGAAATCTTGTAAGGGCATTCCTGCAAGTTGCCCCACTGTGTGGCAAATGTCCGATGATCTACCGTGGGGCAACTTGCAGGAATGTCCTTACAAGATTTAAAGAGCACAAGGCCAATGCCAGATACGGACACCCTGAAAAATCTGCGGTGGCTAGATCATTCACCATTCCTTGTTTATAACCGTTGAATTTAGCGATCTCTCGTATTCTTTGTATTTCAATCTTGAATCTTTCTTTGGATAGGGGTAGATTGAGGGCTCTGTCGACGAGGAAGACGAAAGTTGATAAAAATCTTTGCTTGTGAACAGCGATTGGAGGACCGGTAGTCTGTTCCACTATAAAGTGTACTGACAAACTGTACTGATTATCATTTTGACATTGAATAATGAACCCAAAGGGTTCGAAATACGTACATGTCGATTACAGTAGCGCTCAAAAGTATTTTGACCATCATGTTTACAAGAATATCTTTTTTTCTTTCGAACCAATTACATCAAAATATTTTGTAAAGGAAAGTAAATGATGAATAACACAAGTTTTCTAAAAATTATGCAAATTACTAATTTAATTAATTTTTTGTAACAAAAATTCAAATTGGAACAGTCCAAAAGTATTTTGACTCCACATAAAAGAGGATTTATACAGTAGTTATCACATATATTCTGCTGCTTTATTCGAAGAGACTATTATCCAGAATGCCCAAGCAGAAGGAGTTCTCTGAAGATTTCAAATCGAAGGTGATTAATGCAATTAAAGATGGCGAAACTCAGGCGGATGCTGCACGCCGGTTTGGGATCTCCAAACAAATTGTCAGCGTTTGGTACAAGAAATACAAACAGACTGGAAGTTTTGATTCGAAACCCCGAAGTGGACGTCCCCGAAAAACAACTCCTAGGGAAGACAAAGTCATCCAGAACTACTCCAAGAAGAATCCACGAATGAGTGCTGCGAACATCAACAATGAAATTCGAGAATATCATGGTGTGAATGTGCATACTTCTACTGTGAAACGATGCTTAAATGAAGTGGGACTGTTTGGTCGACATGGTAGTAAAAAGCCACTAATAAGTACAAAAAACCGGATGGCGCGATTGCAGTTTGCGAAATCCCATAAAGACTGGACTCAAAAAGAATGGGCAAAGATCTTATGGAGTGATGAAACTAAGGTTAATTTGTTTTCATCTGATGGTGTTCAGTATGTACATAGACCAACTAATAAAAGAAATAACGTCAGATACCAAATTCCAACTGTGAAACATGGAGGACGTGTGATGCTGTGGGGATGTTTTTCTCTTCAAGGTGTAGGTCCACTAATTGAAATCAACGGATTAATGGATCGTTTCATGTACAAAACTATCCTGGAAGAACATATGATTCCACATGCAAGAGCTAGCATGCCTAGAGGATGGATCTTCCAGCATGACAATGATCCTAAACACGCATCACAACACGTTAAAGACTTTCTCTTAAAAAAAAAGATCCGCATATTAGATTGGCCAAGTCAGAGCCCAGACCTAAACCCCATTGAGCACATGTGGGATGAGATAAAAAGAAGAGTTAAAAGTCGGCCCCACGCCAACAAGGCTGAATTATTCCATCAGTTGCAGGAAGAATGGAACGCCATTGAACCTACTGTTATTAAGAAGTTAATTAACTCAATGCCAACTCGTTGTGCTGCAGTCATTCAAGCAAATGGCTTTGCAACAAAATATTAAAAGATTTTTCGACCCGAGAATGTTATTTTTTTGCTTTTAGGCTAGCTGTTGTGTCTAATTTATATAAATTTGTCAATGGTCAAAATACTTTTGGACCACTTCATTTTCATTTAATCTTATAGAAACACTGCAATTCATTCATTTTGTATTATATTAACACAAGAGATGTATTAAATCATTTACTTTCCAAAACAAAATATTTTGATATAATTGCTTAGGAAGAGAAAAAGATATTTTTCTAAACATGATGGTCAAAATACTTTTGAGCGCTACTGTAAATAATTTTGTGGACAAGAGTTGTTGATTTATTTATTAAAGAACTGGATGTTCGGATCAGTGCAGCAAGCTGTGTCAGATGTGAACTGTGGCGATCCGTGGTAACGAAATGTGAGCTGGGAAACAGAAGCCAAGCTCTCGGGTTTCAAATCTATCTTTGTCCCTATTCTCACCTATGGTCATGTGTCTTGGGTAATGACCGAAAGAGTGTGATTGCAGGTACAAGCGGCCGAAATGAGATTCCCCGAGAGGTGTGGCAGGTGTTACCCTACCAGATAGAATGCACAGCAGCACAATAGGCTTTCTGATCACCCTGTAAATTTGAGTTTAATGGGCTGTCCTATGAGGGAAATAAAAGGAGGGGCACGACAAAATGTTAAAGCAATTATTAGCGTAACTTACATGTCATCGTGGAGAAGTTCGCCTAATTGAAGTTCTGAAATTATACAAAAGTTAGGGGTGTAAGCATCTATGGAAAATAGAAAGAAAAAAAATCTCTTTAACTTTAATGATGATAAAAATTCATGGACCTGAAGTAGCTTCGAAAAATTCCGTCGTAATGTTCACCCAATTGTATACTTCTTCGTCCGATTCCCCTTTTTGGTTATTATTAACACACACTTCACTTCTGCAATGGACAACCAATTAGTTAGCACACAATCAAACTTAGGGATTTCACGCTAACGCAATAAGCTAAGCACTCAAATCGAAATATACAAATTACAAAACTAGAACCCATCGTACTCCACTGCTGTTTGCAGCCCATGTTGAGGACACACTTCCGTCATTGTGTTGCTCTTTTTTTTCTTTTTGTTCGATTACTTTTTAGCATTTATTACAAGTGCTACAAGTATTGCTTAGTTGTTGACTAGCACGGTAAGGATCTTTAGCAGCCATGCTTATTATTTTGTTTTCCTACTCTACGGTTGGTTACGAAAAACAACTTTTGAGAGGTACATTTAAAGCTAATTAATTAAAAATCATTATATTAAATTTTAGATACCATTTAAAAAGGTTTATTTTTGTTAATTTTTAATTGGAATATATAATCCAACCGTCTTGATAAATTTCAACGCGGCTTTTCTTATTTAATTTCCGTTTTTCTACGTGTTTCACCTTTTCGTTTTAACAGTCGATTTTTAGCATCTGGGTCATTTCTCTTTCGTTTATCGCTGCTCGAGTATTTTATTTTTAAAATTTCTGTCAAGGTGTTTTCTGAAAACACATCGTAAAGGGTTGATACCGTTTAATGAATG
>JAHWFO010008957.1:0-89246 GCA_023313115.1 Rhysida immarginata
TGTGTGTGTGTGTGTGTGTGTGTGTGTGTGTGTGTGTGTGTGTGTGTAACTTAATGCCTGCCTGTGTGTATGTATGTGGGGAGGGACCTTTTAAACGTAGACCCCCCTCCCCGCATCTCTTGGATGTCAATTTCTTCTTTGTCACGCGGAAACGAGGTCTAATTGACCAAAGGGATCGTCAAAACGACCCTTGATCATTGGGGGTTCTGTTCATGATCATTGGGGGTTCTGTTCATGATTGAAAGGAAACCCAATTGAAACGAATTACGAGTAGCTACTAGTAACCTTTGATTTTTCGCTCTTTCTCTTTCTCGTGGTTTGTATAGGCAGAATCTCGTTTATCGGCGCAATTCCAGAATAAGAACACAATTGAAAAGGAGAAGTGTTCCAGAATTGTTATTGGGCATTTATTGTTGTTTTTTTAACTAATGAAAACTACATAGCCGCCTTGTTATTTACTCTGGAATTATAGGTTGGCAAAGATTCGATTTCCCGGTGTTTACATCTTCGATATCTCCCCGCCTCTTGATGTGTTTTTCGTTTCATTTTATATTTATTTATTTAATGATTCCCTTTCTTTCGTAGGATAAATGCGGTGACAGTAAAAGGAATAGGTCCAACGAGCGACTGGAAAGGATTACCACAAATCGGACGGCTGCGTTACAGGGAGGAAGCGGGGGCGGAGGAGGAGGAGCCACTTACGTCTTCACTGTAAGTGATAGATACATCACATTGTAAATCTTTTTTTAATGATGGTTTTCAGATTGATATTAAATAGCAGATAATATTGAGATTTGAATTTTTTTGAGAGGAAATGCTTCGCATCCCAGTATTGGTTTTAGTTTACTTATGGAAAACACTGGGAACGTGTTCGTTAATTTTTTTCCTCCCTTCCCCCATTAGTACTCTTTTGTCGACTTCTCGAACCTTCGAGCAACCCTTTGGCAATCTTTTCCAGGAAAGAGGAGAGATCAATGGCGAGATGAGGTTGCCATGGTAGCATTGCCTCTCTGCCTGTCTTTTCGCTTTTTTTTTTGTTTTCTTTCTTTCTTTCCCATTGGCTGGAAGCCCCGAGTGGATTGATGTGTTGTTGTGAAGATGTAGAATCTGTTGGCTCATTACGTGATGAAGTCCTTTTGCGTTTTAATTAGAGCCGACGTCCAGGTCAGGAAGTCGCCTTTGAAAACAGCGGAAGAATCATCCAAACGTCTTTTTTGTAATGAGGACAATTAAAAGGAACTAAACGAAGGAAATTTATTATTTTCAAAAATTAAAAAACAAAAAAACAAAAGGAAAATGATATATCTGTCAACAGCTAGAATGCTCAGGGAACCAAATTAGATGATTTTTGCGATATTTTTAATGTTGATTACAAAAATGAAAACGAAATTTTTCTATCACGCATCAATTTTTAGAAATCGCCATATTAATTATTTCCAGATTCTACACCTATTTCGCAAGATCTGCATATTACGTAAAACACTATACCCTGTTAAGTAATTTCAAATATGTTTTGAAATATGGCAAACGGTTAAACATTCAGCTTTCAGCATCTTAGTTCCTTTTTGTCGAGAACTCTCTTTTGCATGAGGCATTTGGAAGGTCCCGAAGGAGGGTCCAGCAGTTGGGGGTCCATATTTTCCCTGGTACCGCCTCTCCATGGTAAAAACATTCTGGTGAAACCTTTCTCCATGTTCATCACCAAGGTTGCCAGGAAAAAAGGTTCAGATGGGAATCCAAAAAATGAATGTTTAGTGACATATTGCATCCCAATTCAAAAAAATGCTTGCAGAAGCTCATCAACAAGTTCGGCGTAGTTGGGTTCCTTGTTTCTTCTCAAGAACCCGTGTGCTATAGCCTTCAGAGTTTTCCAGGCTGTTAGTTCCACTGAGCTTCAAACCCGTTATCAGCCATTAGCCAACCAAGCCGAATTATTTCAATCAAAGTTTTCAAGTTGTTAATTAGTTAATCATTTCAAGCATTTTGTATCATTTGAGAGCACATTTTTTGCAAGAATACATTCTAAAATGTGTTAATATATGCAAAAATAAAAGAGAATAAGCGAATGGTTCAATACAGTATTGTTGCTATTATTTTCTATGGAAAAACTTATAAAAATTTCAGTTCGCTTTATCTCAAAAAGCTGCGCGTGCTAGAGAAATTTCAAAATTATATTCATAATCAGCAAAAACAAGCGATTGAAAAAACTTTTTCAAAAAACAACGCACGAGTTTTCCTGGAAATATTTTTTTTTGATTCATGCATTGTCACATACTTTACGTATGTGTACAAAATTTCAGCAAGATCGGATTAGTGGAAGGAGTTGAAATATTAATTACAAGATTTCATCCACCAAACATGACTCAAAAATGGTGAAAGTTTTATAAGCGTTGTAAAAATTACTAACAAAATCGACCACTTTCATTCCGTAACAAAAAAAAATTAATTTTGCTGGCCAGTGTAATTAATTAAGAACTAGTAATTTTGTAGAAATTTGATCTACATTTTCGAAATTGTAATATGCTAAAGAGAAGAATTATTTCAGATACTGGTGCAAATAATAAGAGCTAAAACTCATCAGATCTTTGAAAGACTATTTGCCAAAACGATCGTATGCATTAACAATGCAGTTTCAATTCCTTGCAACGTAATTTAATGTCAACTTGAATTTGTTTTCATAAGAGGCATGTACACAGCAAAGTGATTATTAATATACCAAAGGAAGCGTAATTATTTTTTTTTAGGAAACCAAATTTATAAAGCTGTTTATTTTGATAATACAAACGTGTTCAAATTATTAATTTCAAACAAGGAAATTGTAAAAAAAGTCACATATTTCCAACTTTCTCTAAATAGACATTAAAACAAGGTTCTTTTTCTTTGCGATAGATCTGATTTCCCCATCTCGCTTTTAAAGATAGCCCAATGGTCTCAAGAAAACGAAAATTATTTATTAGATACCAAGAAAAAATTGACATACACTAAAACCATTTAAATTGATCACATTTATCAAAAGACATACAAAGAAAGTATTGAATGAGACATTAACAGATAAAACCAAAACTGCCGATGGATGTGAGTCTTCATGAGCAAGCTGGTAAAACGAAATTTCCCAATAAAATTAAAAAAAGAAGAGGACTTAAGTAATACATCATTGCTCTACAAACAAGCTTTACAGTCTTAGTTTATGGCCCGTAAGATTCAAAGGGAAAAACATCGTGTTAAGTCTAATTTTTAACTTACTTATGGCTCTGAAAGTGGAAACTTCAGGATCAGGGCCGGACTAATAACTTTAGGGGCCCTAAGCACTACACACCTTTCTCAGTATAAATCCTGTTTTTCTGAGGATTCGGGGGCCCCTATTCACATGCTTAGTATAACGGGACGCTAAGCACGTGCTTAGCCTGCTTATGTATAAATCCAGGGCTGTTCAGGATCCACATTCGAATTTGAGTAGATTAAGAATTACGTTTCAATGAATAGGTGAAAAGTTTTCAAATAACGAAATGAATACTGTCTTATGGTCAGATTCCAGTTTTCTTATTAACACAGTAAAGCTGCCTTGCTATTTGGGCTTTTGTTTAATCTATCATATTCTATGTAATAAAAAATTCCTACTTTCTGTTCTATCCTATAGAATCGAAAAATTTTTTCCATTTTATTTTTCTTGTTTATTCGTCTTTTCCTAAGTGTACGAAATCCTTGTTTGAATGGGTTCCCAGACTGTTAACAGCTTCAGTCTATTTCATGTTGGCACCATTTCAACAAATATTCTTCATTTTACATTTTTAGTAGCATAGAAAAGAAAACATATGTATGTCTTTTAATTTTCATTTTGGTTATACGTCATTCAACACTACATAACAATCAACAATGGTAATGATTCGAACATTTTCTGAATTTCTTTTCTAATCTCATATCTTAAGATTTTTTTTAATCAATTTCCCCTCTTTTTCTTATATTTTCCAATAAGATGAAACCATCTGTTTTGGTGCTCCTCTTATTGTGTGTGTATTAACATCGAACGAATTTTCTCCATCAAATTCATCACACCGCAATTTCGATTGCTTTTTCCATAAGCTATTTATAGTCATCAATGATGATGAAAAATAGAAAATTGTGGGGGGTTGAGTTACTTATTCTTTTGTGCTGCGAAACATAAAGATTGCAATTTTCAATTTGAATATTTCCCCCTACCTTCTGTATTTTTTGTTTTTATTTTCGGGAAAATGTCTCATTGAAAAATTGAACTAGCTTCCATAATTCATGACGTTTTTTAAAAGTTCGAGGAATCTCGGATGAACGGGTTGGTCGGTTGCCAAACTATCTTTCTCTTCAAGAAATTTCTTGGTAAAAATTAAAAAGGGGAGGAAACTGTAATATGTCTTTCGGAGAAATTTGGCGAGGGATGACAACTTCTCCCCCCCCCCCCCCCCCAAAAAAAAAAAAGAATAAATAAATAAAATGAATGAAAAACCGAAAAAATTTGCTTGAAAACATGTTGAAAATCAAAGCAGAGCAAAGACGAAAGGTAATAATGGGCTTTTTACCTTGGAAAATGAATAGAGAATATTTTTTATGTACAACTCATAGATTTATTTTAAGCAAACATTGGACTGTTTTTTTGGGTTGTTTTTTTTTGTTTTTTGTTGTTTTTTTTTCATAATGAGATAAAATAAAATGAACAGATTACCCAATATACAAGATGTGTCTATAATAGAGATGGTAACCAATCGGAGAGTCATATTGAATCCTAATAAAAACGGAACTTTTATACATTACTCACAAAATTAAAACAAAACACAAATATGAAATCCTTTGGCGTGTTTTTTTATTCGTCTGATAAGTACAATATCTTATTAACCGCTCGATGTACAGGTTTCTTCAAAGATAAGCATTCTCCATATTATGGATAGAGAAAGATTCAAAGTTTTAAAAGTCCCTCAAGATGTTCCAGACTCTACTAAAGAGCTGAGTTCCTTCATGTTCACAGGAAAATGACGACTCCACAGAAATCGTTTTGTTTATTGGAGCTTGCAAAGTGTGAATCCATTATTCAAATGCAACGTGAATTCCGCCGTCGGTTCAATACACAGTCATCTCTCATAAAATATGTACGACTGACATAATTAATTCCTATTTTCTAAAAAATATCTATAAAATTAAACGATGCAATAAAATCATCTATACACTGTCCAATGAAAGAAAAACTGGGCGTGTCTAATTAAATTTCCGATTTCAATTGTTACACATTGTTGCTATGTAAAATTAACAATGTTTAACAATTGAAATTGGGAATTTAACTGGACACGCCCAGTTTTTCATTCGTTGTACAGAGTGTAAAATATATATTTGTTGAGTAAAGACATTCTAAATATAAATTTTAAATAAATATTTTGTAAATAAACGTTCTAATCTACTAGATATTTGAAATATTAATAATTAAAATTTTCTCCAAATATGATTTTTGATTGATGTCCCTTTGTAGAAATATCCGATAAAGTCTTTATGTAATTAAATGAAAATATTATAATAGAGAGCTGTGATGAAAATTTTGATACTCTTAGAAAGTCAGATTTCTAATATGAAAAATTTGGACAAAATCGTACCACCATTCATTTTTAATAGCATATGCTTCCTTTATCAAGCGTTTTTTCAGAATTCTTTCCACGCTAAAGATTTTGTGGGGATTCTGAAGAAAACAATTGTGTATTAATCCATTATCAGGAGTTTTAGCTACTTATAAGAATGCACGCTTGGTCTGTACGTTTATCCGGCTGGCCGCCATTTTCATGATAACTTGAAATCGGATTAACTTTTTCAAATTCTGTTTATGATCATAAAGATCTTACAATGTTAGCTTGGCTGTATCAACTTTTCAGAAAGTTTCGTGGACTCCAAGTAAATTGCACGTGCTCTAATAATGACCGTTAAAAATGCGAAAATGTGGCATGTCTTGAACGAATAAAATAATAAAATGTTACTTACCGTTTAATCATTGTTTACGTCGGCTTGCCCATTAACATCTCTTTGTCGAGGAGCTTTAGATAAAATTTAAATTCTGCTTCACAGCTCAAGCTCCTTCTTGGAAAGTTTGTAAAATTTTATTGTCGTCTTTCAGCTGAGTGGTCTTTTGTAACAAACGAAGATCTTCCCGTTTGACCAAAAAGAAAATTTTCTTCAGTCATTCATTATGAGGAATCATCATCATATTTAAGGGGGGTTTTTTGAAGATTTTTTAAATTTGAAAATTTAAACCATCCAACATGGTAGTGTTTTGGACTTCTTCAATGATGTATTTATTTATTTATTTTGGTTATTTATTGAAAGCAAGTGCCACGCCCTTTTTAAAGGGCACAATGGCAAGTATTAAATATAACAATATTGCAATTAAACAATAACCAACACCATCTAGATAAAGAAGGCCTCCGTAATGAAACGTCATGCATTGTTGCATCACCTAGAGTAGTCCATTGTTAATCGTATTTCTACCAATAATAATAAGCCCTAAATTTGGACTTCCCATCGAGTCAGATCGCAGAACCAAAATGTTTAACTTTAACCATGATTTTGACCATGCTCCCGAATAGATAGGATATGTGCGTGTATTATAACTTTCACTTACTTTTTCATGCTTTATCCGAATCTGAAGTTCAAAATCAAAAAATTCGAAAAAATTTGCAACAGAACGATTTACTTCGCGAATATATAACTAAAGCATTTTTAAGTCCAGGAAAAATCAAGCTTCTTGAACCATGGCCGGATTTAAATCCTGTCTAGAGCTGCTGGCGTGCATTGAAGAGAATCTAATCTCCAACAACTGAAGCAATACTGCATGGAAGAATGGACAGTAATGATGCTTTTTAATTAACATGCTTATGGTAATGCAGTACCATGGATTCTCAACTGGTTTATTTTTAATCTATTAAAAAAAATGTAACTCTCGCTCGCTCTCTCTCTCTCTCTCACTGTGTGTGTGGCAACAATGAACTAACCTAACAATGATCTTGTTCAACAATATTTCGCTAATTATTAAGTAGCGGAAGATTGGAGCTACTTATTGGTTTCACAATGTCCGTCTGTCCGTCCGTCCCCTTCATAATTTCTGTATTTTTTAAGGTACAAGGTTCTAGGAGGTGAAGGCTGTGAAGAAGAAGAAGGTACAAGGTTGAAATTCGGAATGTAGCTTACTATGGGCATGAGTATCTTCACTATTTTTTGAGAGGACCAAGTGATCTGTATGTATGTGGTATTTATGTATGTAAGGGAATGAAATTCGATATACATATTCCTCTAGGCAAAATATACATTCCTATGAAGTTTGGGGCAAATTGTCCCAGTAGGGTCGGAGTTGCAGGAGTGGCAGTCACTTGGTCTTTAGAACTATGAGAACATATGGCGTGTAATATACGAGTATGGCGTATCATTCGATCGGTAATGATGAGAAACGAAAGAAGATAGAGTTCGAGAAAATCAATTTAAAAAATTGGGGAGGGGGGTTAAAAAGTGAGATAAAAGGGTAAAAATAGATGATCTCAGGGCTTTCCTATACCTTCCTCGGGAGGATTAATTTCTTGTTTACTTTGAATGGATGATAGAATATTGACAGTGTTGTTAAAGTTAAATAAATAATATCTATTTGATAAATTCAATAAAGTGGGGTCTTAATTTTTTCAAGAATAAAAACAAGGATACCAATTTTGAACAAACGTAATAAAAATGCCTCGGTGAAAACAGTAGAAATTAGATCCAACCTAGAGAGGACAGTTCTCATCAAAGGATGATGAATTCGAATCTTCTGTAAGAAGCTATAGACTGAGCATCAATTTGCAAAATAAGAAAATTTCCATATAGAAAGGTGCATTTGAGTAAATTATTTATTCAAAAACTCAGTTCACGTACCGAAACTTTGGTGCATAAATACTTTATCCTTTCCTGAATTCCAGGAATCACAGAAATGGGAAAATAAAGATATGTGATTAAATATTCATTCATAATGTAACAAATACATAAAATAAAAATGAAATAAAAATCACTTTGAATAACAAATGAAGAGGCTCCTTGCTTTATTAATAATAGAGTAGGTATATTTTCGCTTTGGGAAACTTAATTTCATTTCATAGAATAAATAACAAAACAAGATCCAGATAAAGCTTAGCGAAAGCTGTTTAATGATGCCATGCGTGTCGGAAAAATTTCCATCATCACGGGCATAAGAGAAAATTATTTAAACATATATTGATTCCCTTTCTGAATATATAAAAACTTGACTTGAAAGACTCAAGCCTTCTAACCAAATCATTTTCAATTATTTACGTGATTCTAAGAAGACTAATTCCCAAGACATCCTAAAAGCTTTTAACATATCCTAATAAAAACCTTTCAAATACAATGGAAGAAAAAAAAACAATCACTGTCTAATTTTCTAAACTTATTAGAATCAATGCGATTTTCATAACTGCTTTAAATTACAAAGTTACAGAAAATCTAAAACGTCCAAAAATCCACCGGTTTCTAATGAGTTTTTCTGTTTTTGTCTACATTAGCTAGCCATACCTTTCACTTTACCCACTCGATAAAGGGGGCAGGGCATGAGATTTTTTCACCGGGTTTTTTGCTAAACCCACATTTTGCATGATGCTCTACAACTTTCTAAATAACACATGGGGTCTAACCCCTGCCCCTACAAAATTAAAATTTTCAAAATTTACCCCTTCACCCCCAGGGACGCGAAATGTTTTTATTCTGAATTAGGGGACATTAAAACCAAATAATCAATATTCATTTTCTCCCAATCTGTTCCCCTTGAGTCGTTATTTGGACCTGAAGACGGGACACCAATTATGAAACACCCTGTAGTCTCCGTCCCTGCAAGACATACCCCGAACCACCTTTTGTTATGGATACTTCTGGCTGTGTAGGGGGCGATAGGGTTTTTTTTTATCCCAAATTCGAGTTTTTTCCACAAAAAAATTTAAATTAAATTCATTTTTCCTTCATCTCTATGGAATTCTATGGAAAACTGCAGTTTTGTTATTGTACAGAAACTGGTTAGTAAGATTTCAGTTAACTATTGGGTACAAATTCTATTACTACCAAGTCATTAATCATATACTAAATAAAATATTGGGGAAATGAGAAAGTAATGTTGTTTTTTTGTTGTTTTTTTTAAAGAAATTAAACACTGTTTGTAGCTAAAAATTTTAGTTCTTAGCCAGTTACGAGGGTTAAATCCCGTTTTAGAAACGGGGATTTTTTTTTCAAGAAAAACTATAAATGAAAAAAAAAACGAAACTTTAGTGAATGCTTTATTTCTTGAAATATTTCTGATTTAATTATTTCTGATTTGCACTTCGGCATTAGTGCATTAGTGTTCATTAATACCAAGCTGGAACTTTATCTAATTCAGGCGAGATATGTATACTCTTTCATGTATCCGAATGTCACTGGTTCCAGTCGGATAACGAGTGTTCGGACATCGAAAAAATAACTGTCCATATCCGGTAAAAATGATGATGATACATAGAACGAATCTTTCAAAATAAAAAACCCCTAATGAAAAGATATAACCCCTAATGAAAAAATATAATGTCAATTTATTTCACATATATATATTTTTCTTTGCAAGAGCATTAAGCGAGATTCTCATCACTTTCACTAGCTAAAGATAAATCACCACTATTATACTCATAGTATGATACTATAATTGTAATCTTGGGTTTCGTTTTTTCTGACAGTATATATCGTCAGGATTATATCGTAATTTTAAATCAAAAAATTTTTGTTGAGTTCAATAAACGAGTTGTCTACTTCAAATGCAAGACATTGCAAAGGCAAAGGAGACGGAAATTGAAAGGAAGCTTGATCCTAGTGAAAAGCTTACATAAAAAAAAAAATGAACTCTTGTTAGATCGGCTTCAGCCATTGAAGGAATCAATTTCTGAATTGAACTTGTGATTTTGATTGTTTTTGAACCTTTTGCTTATGTTATTTATCATCAATCGATAGAATCTGAAAGGAAAGGAAGAAAGAATAAGATGGGAATTTCCTTTCTTTTAGTCTTCTATTT
The DNA here is from genome assembly GCA_023313115.1 of Rhysida immarginata. NCBI lineage: Eukaryota > Metazoa > Arthropoda > Chilopoda > Scolopendromorpha > Scolopendridae > Rhysida > Rhysida immarginata. Next base: position 10,070 of record JAHWFO010008957.1, read on the forward strand.
CTTTTTTCAGTTCTGTTATTGTTTACTTATTTTGCTTTTAATTTAGAGAAGGTTTTCTTTTTATTGACACATGAACTGAAGAAAGTGAACGGTTCATGGAAGCCGTTGTTGGTTGCAGCCGGCGGAGGCGGGCTTCCCTTCCAGCACACATTGGACCTGCCGAATCTAGACGGCCAAACAGCCAACGCTAACGGCGGACTCAACAGCACCAACGGGGCTGGAGCTTTCAACGGGGCAGGTAAGGGAAATAATTATGGAATCTGTTTTATCTTTAAATTGAGTAAGCAAATTGTCTGAATTTTCCTTTTGTATTGCGTAACTTTCAATAATCTGTTGTTCTGGATGGAATAAATCATTTTTAAGTGTTCTTTGCGAAACTCGTGTCGGTGTTCAATTTTACACTCTAGCGTATATGGTATTTGCGATGTGTTCTTTCCATCGTATATTGTGGTTTCTTGACGTCTGACCATAATAAACGTTAGGGCAATTATTACATGTAATTTGTATATACCTGATTTGTCAAGCTCGTTTGTCTTGTCTTTAGGGTTAAACTAAATTTGGATTATTAAAAACAAGTGGAATGTTGTATTTTTTCCAAATGTTTGGCTTGCCACTCTGTACTTTCATGGAATATGCTACTTCCAATGGAAATTTCTTCGTTTCCGATTGAAAGCAAATCAGTATCTGTGTCAAGCCATATCCTTGGACATATATACAATCATGACAGTACAATCACTGGAATCTTTTGCAAGTTTTTGTAAATGGACACAGATATCCGGATGGTAGACAAATTCGTATTTTCCTCGAATGTGGAGAAAAATTTTCATTCACTTTAAGTCATATTTTTTCACAAAAGCCCTGCCTCAGCTTTGTCTTTTGGATTATCAAGTATGGATCTCAATGAACTTATAGATGTCATTCGCAAATATTCATAATAATCTCTTAATCACTACAGTTTCATGAATATGCTCTTAAGAATTTAAAAGAAACAAATGATTGCTTCTGTGTTCTTCCATTTTGAACCCTACTAGAAGTCAGTGTGTCTGAATCCACGGTTGCGTGCATAGATTCACCTATAATAGGACGTGCGTTCTTAGGGACCGCGTGCCACCAACTTCGTTACTAAAAAGTTTAGATATTCAAGTCATTTATTTTATTTTTTATTACCTAAACATTCTTCACTTAATTTTCAATAAAGTTTTTGTTTATTAATAGCTTTCTACTTAGAAACTTTTGTTTGAAAACAAATATTTGGAGAAATTGCAATATGCAAAGATTGAGAAAATAAATAAAAAGTCTTTGAGTACCAAAATGGTAGAAGTTTTAATAACCTACGCGTTTCGAATACATTTCATCTTCATGGTAGGGAGCGATTACCAACTATTACTACCAGTCCCGAAAGTTGGCCTTCACCATAATGAATATTTGGTTTAACAGATGATGCATGCCATTCAAGGTAATACCCAAATATGCTATCATCAAGATCAAAGATAAATCCCCGGCAGCGGCAGCCAAACGCACTAAAGAGTATGCAGAGAGAAGACGAATCGTTGAAGAGATCAGATTTCTTCACAAGAAGGTACGTCTGAATTCAATCGTTCTGGAGTTACACCTGGAATTAGCTGAGCACATATATACAGAGGTCCTACAGAAAATCCTCGACAACATTAAGGACGTCATCAAGAAAGAACAAGCATTGAAGTTTGAGACTATGAGACTGAAAATTGCTCGCCTTACCAAGCCCAAGACTAGCCCGAAGGTATGCAGTAAGTTTAAATTCCATGGAGAAAATCTTATGGCAATAACATTCACGAACAAGGAGAAAACCCTGCTTGAAAAGGGTTTAAAACTTAATTTGTAGTCGCTCCCTACCCTGAAGATGAAATGTATTCGAAACGCTTAGGTTATTAAAACTTCTACCATTTCTACTCAAAACTTGCTACTCAAAGACCTTTTATTTATTTTCTCATTCACCAGCAAAATTGACCGAAAATGCAACTAATGCAAAGATTGCAAGAATGCTAATGCTGTTTCTAAATTTCAAGAGCAATAAAACTTTTTTATAACTCTAAGTTCATATGTATTGAACCTCCGCTTATACTAGTTTTGAATAAAATAATTTTAAATACCCAGAAACATTATTTTTTAGTTATTTTGTAATATAAAAAAGCATGTTTTATCCTGTGAGAAATGATTGCTATTATTCATTTTTATAATTGTTTTCTTTTATGTAGAAAAGTAGATACGTATGAAGGCTAAAAAATAGTGCAAATAATAATTTAAAATAATTTATTTCTATAAATGCCTTTCCTGATGTATTCAGTCTAATTTTGAGGGGGGGAAAGAGGGTTTTTTTTTAAAATTTCTTTCTAAAAGTCGCATTTTTTTTTTTAGATAATATTGAACATTTTTTTTGAGGTTTTCCATTAATGATGAGGTAAATTAAGTGATAGATACAAAAGATTCATGAATTTCCTTTTTAAACATTTAGTTTCAAAATGCGGTCTCAAAGACCGCGCGTCAACATCCGTGTTACAAACGCATGCGCCATCTCTGGAGTGTTAAGATTTTGTTAAGTCCTTTAAGTAAGATTTTGTTGAAAACCATGGCGAGGGCTATTTCTTTTTCTCTCTAGTTGAGGTAAGTTTGGCGCTAAAAAAATTAACTGTGGGTATTGGGGAAAGGTTTAGGAGGTCAGTCGAAAGGAACATTGAAATATTGGGAACGAACACATTACTATGTAAAATTTGGACGACCAGATAAATAAGCCGTATTTTCAAACAAAAAAAAAAATTTAAAACTTTTAAGACAGATCTGTGCTGGGCTCCTATTAGATGGGTATGATAGATTCAAAATAAAGAAAAAAATAAATCGTCGGAACTTTCAAAAAACAAACTTCTAACGTGGTGCATTTTCTGATATTTTATACTCTGCTCAACGAAAGTTTGACTGGGCGTGTCTAATTAAATTTCAGTTATTGTAAAGTAAAATTAACAATGTTTAATCATTGAAATTTAATTGGACACGCCCAGTTAAGCTTTCGTTGGGCAGAGTATAATTTGTTTGGTGTAAAATTATCACATGAAAGATTTCTCATCAGTCCTATTCTCCCTATCTATTTTAATTTGATGTTTATCATATTAACCCAATTTCATCTCAATTGGCGTTTTCTAAATTACATTCTTTTTAAAAAATCTGTTCGTGTTATTTCTTTACAAACCTTGCTGAAAGATGTCCGCTTTGAGGCCTAAATTCGGATTTAAGAAATAATACTTAAATTCCCTTTTATGTTTTCGGTAAACCTATAAAGTAAGGTCCTCAAGTAACTTTATTTATGTTATACACTGAGTGCCCAGATTAGTATGACCACTTGAAGTTTGTGGACAAATTAGCTATGATTTCGCGCTGAAGTTGCTAGAGGGCCAGACCATTATAAATAGGGAAGCAGGTTGTTTACCACGACAGTAGAAGTGATTTGTTTCTGAAGATATGGGTAAACGACGCGATTTAACATCCTTTGAACGTGCGATGATTGTTGGCGCTCGGAGCCATGGAGCGAATACCAGCAAAACAGCTGCATTCGTTGGCTGGTTAATATGATAAACAGGTTCAAGAGCAGCTGCTGCTAAAATGTTTAAAGACTGAATTGTCAGCCGGAAAACTGGGTCTGAAAGTACGAGTTGTGAGCGTCAGCGACTAGTCAATGTTTGGGAAGAAGGCAGGACAGAGAGTGGCAAGACTGGTATAAGACAACAGAAGGGCAACAGTGCATCAAAGTACTGCAGATCTCGATCAGGAATCCTCTCAACTGATTTCTGAACCCACTGTTCGCCGTACACTGCATCGTATGGGATATGGAACCCGAAGGCCTGTTCGAACACCTTTGCTGTCTGCAGTTAAGATAAAACGTCTCCAATTCACACAGGAATACAAGGAATGGAGAGTCAACATTGGAAAAAATTCATGTGATCTGATGAATCACGTTTCCAGTTGCATCATGCAGATGGCAGAGTGAGAATTTGGAGTAAACAGTATGAAAGCATGGAGCCCACATACATTAGTACAACCCTTGAAGCTGGTGGGGGCAGTGTTATGGTTTGGGGCAGGCTTTCTTGGCAGGATTTGGGTCCTTTAATTCTTGTGTGGAACAACTTCTGAATAGCACAGCATCCTATGTTGGTGATCAAGTTCATCATATCATGTTGATGGCATATCCCAATGGCACGGTGCTCGTATTGTGCAGGAGTGGTTTCAAGAAGATGAGGGAGACTTTACCTTGCTTAGGTGGCCCCACAATCACCAGATCTCAGTCCAGTTGAGCATTTGGGACGAAGTTGAAAGAGCCATTAGGCAGCTGGTTCCACAAACATCAAATCTCACATAACTGGACAGTGCTATTCAGCAGGCATAACTGGACAGTGCTATTCAATGCCAAGAAGAATCGCCACAGTATTGAAGGGCAAAGGTGGCCCAACGATGGGGTGGTCATAATAATCTGGCGACTCAGTGTATATATTTTAAATAAAATTATTTGTTCAGACTCATAAATAGTTCGTTCACATTTCCCATCACTGCAGTATTGCCAATTTGAATATCTTTAGTCTTTTTTATTCAGTCTTGAACGGTTATGCTATAATAAAAACTGCTAATCCAGAGTGTGTAATTATTGGGGTTTGGTTTTTTTGTTTATAAATTATTAACATAAATAAATAAAATCAAGAATAAACGGGCAAATTTGTGAAATATATTACTTCATAAACCCCTCATCTATAGATGCCATCTTGGGGACGTTACTTTATAGGTTTACCAGTTTTTCTTGTAAACATAAATTTTGCACATCTTATGAATACATGAAAATAGATATCTTAAACCATTTTTTTCGATTGATGTTTTCTGCAGTTTCGTATGGTTCTATTTACTATATAGTATCATATTCTGACAAAAGATGGCAACAACATGCAATACTCTTTAAAAGACCTTGCTCTAATCATGTAGGCTGTGTATAGAGCTTTAATACTCTAAATATAAGTATTTGAAGGAATACATTGCTCCATTCCTGATATAATGTTATTCATTTTCAAATTGAATTCTTTTTAAGTCGTTTTTCTTATTTATTTTTAATACGCAGAATTGTGAAAACTGAGCGTATATAATGAGCTTCATCAATCCATTTTTACTTAATTTAGAATTCTAGCTTAGGAGTTTATGCTTTATTAAATGCAACTCTTAAATTTCTTATCACCCAGTTTATGGACTTAATTCTGAATTAGAGACGATTGAGTTGTATATAAGAACAAGTTTTATTTCCGTACAGTTTTAATTCCTTAAAAATCGGTACTTGTCGGAGAATCTGAATATGAAGTAATGGTACAGTTTTAATTCCTCTATTGTTGAGTAATTCATAATGCGTTTATTGGTTGGCTACATGTTCTTTTCTTTGCAGGTGGTGGAGGCGGGTGGAACGATTCGAGTTACCACGAAACGAGCGGCCGCTCACTGATCTACAGTGGCGCCGGCGGCCAGGCGTGTTCGTCGTTGCGGCAGTGGGGCGGCCAGGGGGGCTTCGGTGGCGGCGGAGGGGCCTGTCTCTCTGGGGGAGGCGGAGGTGGATACATAGGTGATTGATTGTTTATATTTAACTTTTAAGTCAGTTTGCTTAGGAGTGAATTAACGGTGTTAAAAACTACTTCAGGTGGGGATGCCCCGGATCCCGACAACCAGACGAGTAACGGCGAAGGTGGCATGTCGTTTGCCCACGGCCACTTGGCAAGGACGTTGGCTGGAGTGAGGAATAGCGGCCCCGGGGTCGTGGAGGTGATAAAGGCGGCACCTGGATGCGACTGCTCCTACTTATGCGTCTTCCTTGACTCCGAGTTCGACAATTTTGCTTGCATCTGTCCCGATGGATTCGTGCTCAGCGAGAACAACGCCACTTGCATCAGTAAATAATCTTCCTTTAATTAGCTTTATGCTTTATCAAGATCTAAAGAACAAATTTATTCTTTAGATCTTGTGCTTTATATACCAAGGTGTCCCATTTAATCTAGAAATCAAAATAACTCGAAAAATACGCATCTTACCAAAAAAAAAAATAAAAATAAAAAAATAAAATAAATAAATAAATAAATAAAAAAACGTGATGGGGCGGGGGAGTTTGAAATTTCAAATGGGAACCTGCAGTTTTTTATTGCATTTTCGGATTCTACGCTAAAAAATACTTAAGTTTTGTCCGAAACATTTTTTTTTTTTTTGATTCATGACAGATGGCGCTGTTTGAAACATTTTTTTTTCCAATCCTCGAGAAATACAGTTTGGATTGAAAAATAAAAAATACCTGTTCAATATTTTTAAAAACTTATAAAGTGATAGTTTCTGTTCCCTCAGGGTGCTGTTTTAGGCGAGTCCCCTCGCCTCTCACCATTCAATTAAATTAAATGCTCAAAATGATGACCTCGAACTTCAATCCACTTGTTGATTCGTTTTTCAAATGCCTGTACATATCTCAAAAGCTTGTCTGGTGTAATTGCCTTATTCATTGCATCATGTTTTTGCGAGTTGTAGGTGTTTCTTTATAAATGACATCTTTTAAGTAACTCCGCAAGAAAAAAATCTGGGGATGTAAGGTCTGGCGATCTGGCTGGCCAGTACACTGGTCTTTCTCTGCCGATCCAGCGATTATTGTAATTCCGATCTAATACCTCGCCTGCTACTAACAAATAATGGGCTGACAGCCATCATGTTGGAACCACGTGTTCTGTGGCACTTCCAAGCTCAGTCTTAAGCAACTGTGGTAGTTCTTCTTTAAGAATGTTTTGGTATTTGTTACATTCAAATTACCATCAATCGCCATATCTGCCAATAAGTTTAGCGCCAGTTATTCCGCACCAAACATTAACCGACTAAGAACGCTGATGGTTTACTTCAGGAATCCCGTATGGGTTTTCTACACTTTGATAATGCATGTTATGGCGGTTGACCTCACCATGGTTCGTAAATGTTGATTCATCAGGGAACAGTATACAAGCAAAAAAGTTCTTGTTCACTTGTATTTGATAAAACATTAGTCAGTTTTGAAAATCTTCGCCTTTTAGTTCCTGATATAAGGACACATGATACGGTTGAAATTTAGGTAACTTCAGCATTCTCAAACACTCACACGAGAAGTCCCCGATATTTTTCGGATATTCGCATGTGGATTGTAAGTCACTGCAGCTAGCACTGCTATTTGATTTTTTCTCCGGCTGCACATGTTCTTTTCTTCGGCTATACACTTCTGTCAGTAGAAAACTGTTTAACAATCCTAACAAAAGACGTGATCGTACTCTTTCAGAAAATACTCAGTGTATAATTTTGCAGCATCATTTTTCCTACTTTTGCCATAAATGAAAGTCATTTCAATTTTTTCTTGCACAGTTACATAATCCATGATGCAAAATTAAAACAGAATGACAGTGGCATGGAACGCTTTTCAAAAATTGATTAAGCACCTCTCCTAATTCGAGAGGTAAGTGTCTAATAATTATTGGATGGTCTCTGAAGTACTTTGGGCACGAACCATGGAGAGATGCCACCAACAAAATTAATTGTGAAAAATCTTATTTTGTGTGATTACAGCGCCATCTATCAAGAATCAAAAAAGACGTTTCAGATAAAACTTATTTTTTAGCGTAGAATCCAAATCTGGAAAAAAAATGGGGGAGTGTTCCTATTTGAAATTTTGAAGTTGACTCCCTGCCCCACCCACAGGGTAGGGGGGGGGTGTCAAGTTTGATATCATTGGATAGTTTTTAAAAAAATATTAAACACATATTTTTTTTATTTTTTTATATGATGCGTATTTTTTCTATTAGTTTGATTTGTCAGGTTAAATGGGACATCCTGTGTAGTGGAACCTGTCTGCAGTGACCACCCTCTGATCCACTGGTCACAATACAAAAAATAAGGTTTTAAATAGGAATATACACATACTGTTTATAGTATAGTGAAATTGACAACAAATCTTTAGCTATTAGAGTTTTGCTAACAAATCTTTTTTCGAATTTAAAAAAAGCACTTAAATTTGTGGGATCAAATTATAGAAGAGGGAAAAATAAGCGCTACAACTACTGGGCCCCACCCCCCTAAATCATTATAGCGCTAATTTTTCCCTGTTGTATAATTTGATCTGACAAATGTAGGTGTTTTTTCAGGTCAAAATGTTTCGCATTATAGTAGAATACTTATGGTAGTTGACAGGATTTAAGCTGTAGTTTGAGAAGCATAGAGAACATATTATTTTGGAATTAGCAAGACTTAATATCTATTTGATATTTGAATGCTACTTCATTGAGAAATTAATTCATTATGAATAAAAATTGCAAAATAGTAAAAGCAAAAAAATTATAGAGAACTCTGGTACTCATTAATGAACAGAATAGAAACAATGCAAGGAAAAAGTGCCTATATACAATGTCACACCCATAGACATTCATCAAAGGATGAGTGTTGTCTATGGCAATGCATGTGAGGATGTGAATACTGTCAGAAGGTGGGCAAGGAGTGTGAGAGAGAGCAAACCAGGACACCGAGCCTGCATGACCAACCCTGCAGTGGATGATTCGTGACATCTAAAGGGTCATCATTACATTAGTGGTGAGGAGGTGAAAGCAGCAGTGCATCACTGGTGCCAGACACAGATGCCAGAGTTCTTTACTTACAGAAAAAAAATAAACTCTAATGTTGACAAAAATGTGTGGATAATGATAGTGACTACATCAAAAAATAAGACACTGTCTGGTAGAGGAGATTCCCATCTTTCAATATAGCTCAGGTCAGTGTCTTGCAAATGGCTGAAGCTATCGCTTAGGAGACAAAACTTTTCAAAATGCCTTCATACGTTGCAGATGAAACAGGCAATGCCAGAAACATGACGTTTTTGATTTGTCGAGTTTTCCATCTTACAGTATATATGCCATGAATAATATTAAATTTGAAAGCCGTTTTCTGCTTATACTTAAAATGCAATGTGAATATGTGACCAGCATATTTCTTAATCAATTTAGCATTTCATTAAACTGACTGAATTTACACTGAGTGAACAAAACATTAGAGCTAGCTGAGAGCACCTTAGTAGCATGTCATTATCATTAGGCAGTACACCATCTGTCTTGTGCCATTGCACAATCAGTGTCTCTAAATTTGATACATTTACCCCTGGTTGTTGATTGTGAGGCCATTGTTAAGTTTAGTGGCTCCCTTATTCACTGTATAATTTTGGTTTGCATAACATTCCAACCTGTTTCTTTAATGTTTTATCCACTCAGGGTATATCTTATTGTAGCAGCTTTCTGAAGCCAAATATCCTATAATTAACTTCCACAAGAATATCCAAGTTAGAGAATTTCAGATTGAGAAAGGATTTTGATAAAGTGTCTCCAACATGAATTTATTTATTTAATTTCCGTTTTTCTCTTTGATATCAGCAAAGCCTTCAGGTTCGACCCAGTGGGCCCTTCGTCTCCACCATTTGCTGATCATCATCTTCTGTGTAGGCATCGTTCTAGCCAGCATTGGTGCCGTCAGCGTCTTCTTGTGTAAGTCTCTCTGAATAATAACAATGGCATCATTGACCATGAAGATGAGCTGACTCGCTGTGGATTTGAATTAAATTGTGTTTCTTTTTTGAAATTTTTACACCAGACCATCGCTATCGACGGCAGATGATGAAGTCCCTTCGGCAGGAGTTGTTTGGCAATCCAGAGCTCCAGCTGAACCGTCTTCGGCAGCAGAGCGGTGGTGGTGGAGGTGGTATGGTGACTGATCCCAATCCCAACTATGAATTCGGGGGCAGCACGTGTACGCTGCAGGATCTCAAAGCTGTCTCGAGGGACAATCTGACGCTTATCAAGTAAGATTTCATTCTCAGGGGGTCTCATAAATAGAGGTACAGACTTTAAAGGGGAGGAGAGAATATCAAAATGATTCATAATTGCATAGAAACCCGTGACTGGAAATGTCACCGTAAAACAGTAGGCGAAGCTGTCCATGAGAGCACTGGGGGAAAATAACTGATGTTTCCTCATTCGAGCAGTAGTCGCAGTAGGAAGAGCATGCAACATTATATGAACAGGGAGCTGGCAGACAGGCATTTAGTGTATGGATTAGCTGCATCGAGAACGGTTCTCACAGAACTGTATCGGGCCGCTGTTTTCGACTGTGTCCGCCGATGTATCGCGTTTAAGGGTGGAAACTTTGAATATCTCCTGTAACATTCTAAAATCGAATCGTCTTTGTTATTTGGTCTATTTATGTGAATAAATGCTTCCGATAATCTCTATCTTATGTCCTTTCATTTCTTGTACTTCTGCTACCACCTTCCAATGATGTTTCCGATCATGGGTTCCTATGCAATTCTCAGTCATTAAAGTTTGTACCTCTCTTTATGAGACACCTTATGTACATCTCATTAAAGGGTCTTCTAGATTACTGATTTAAATTTTTTTAAGCATATTTCATTTTCTCTTTAAATTGAAGAGATACAGGAATTATTCACAATTACTTGACACATTCAAAATTCGCAACTCAGTAATAAAACAAAGGATGGTGACTTCTGCGATATCAAATGTAAGCCACATTATGTTTCCAAGCAAAATGCTGCTTCTTTGTTTCATCGGCTGCCACTAGGAGAAAGCTGCAACCAAAATGGAAGTCTCAAAATGTGAGAAGATATTTGTGTTCTGGAACACTCGAAAATGAAATCGGTGGGAGTCTGCATCAAGGTACGAGTCTAGAAAAAATCTAAAAACACCATAAAACCTTGGTATCAGAGATTCCAAGGCAAAGGCTTTACTAAATTGGATTCGAACTAGATGATGGAGGGATGTTTGTGAATCCCTGTAATTTAGCTAGCAGGGAACGTCATAATCAGCAGTTTGACCAATTACAAATATTTAGAAGCATCTGAAAGGTCTACAAAGTTACTGTTGGTCCAATCACTCCATGTTAATAATAAAGCAAGCCAAAGTCAGTTCTGCGAGGATGTCTGCCTTGAAGTTTGATGTTCTAGTGATGAAGCAATTTTTCATGCACCCAGCAAAATAAATCTCCATAATGCAAACACAGTGGGACTGAGAACGTCCATGTAATAGTAGAGGATGTGTGGTTTATCAAAAATTAATGTGTTCATTGCACTTTCAAAAAGGAAGATCCATTAGCCCTCTTTTTCAATGAAAATTTTTCAAAATTTCAATGATTAAATTTTCCACAAGACAGTGCACCACTGCATCACCATATCTGAATGAAAAACTTCCACAATATTGGATAAAGCACATAGCTAGCAGTGATCAGCCCTTAATCTACTGGTTTCCAAGGTTGGCAGATATTACTCAGTCATCTTTTTTTTTGCAGGAGTACATAAGGACATTGTGTTCATTCCCCTACTTACTGTTGGCTCAGTGAACTGCCACATTTGCAACAATCACATGCTGCATCGTCAATGGTAAGGTCCAGATTGCACATACACTACTTGAACACAAAAAACATTTAAGATAAAACCTTGGGCTCTCATTTGCTTTTCATATCTCAGATCCCACTATCTTTTGTTCTGAAGCCATCTTGTGAATTTTTGAAATGTTCCAAGGACTTAAGAATAACCCTGTACATCTTAGGGTTATGTTTTTTGAGTTCTCTTTTCTTCAGCTTCGTTTTTGATTGAAACAAGATATTTGATATGGTGATAAGGAAAACTTTGTCTCTAGCTATGGTAGCCTAAGCCTGTTTAACAATTTTTTTTTTAATATCTTCAAAAAATTTTACTTTCTTTTTTGATATGCCACTTAGGTTATGTTTCTGTAGTCGAATGTCACTGAATAGATAGTTATATAAATCTGCCAAACATTAATAAGAATTTTGTTATTAAGGGTTGGCAAATTATTAATAATTCGGGTTTAGTTTTTCAGAGGTTACAGTTTGTGCATCTGTAATCAAGGGAATGAGCATTGGATGAAAGTCTTTTGTGTTCATTTTATATAATGAAAAGCTCTATAGAAAGCAAACAATCTCAACATTAATGACTGTGCATTGGCAACTCAAGATATTTATAGTTTAGATGTAGAAAAGAGCACCAAGTAAATTAAAACCTAATCATTTGTTGAGTATTCTGATCAGTTTTAGTGAATGGTTGACCAGACTCATTGATAGTCAAAGTTAAAGGGTCTAATGGCAACTAGGATGAATCTTATGCTGCTGTGGTTCCACTGTTGCATATTGCTAGCCCCTACAATGGTCATACAATTGTACAGCACTAGATATTGGATGAATGGCAGAAGATTGAGTGAATCTTGTTTGATGAATCTGCATGACCTAATAAAGGGATAGCACAATGGGAGATTAAAAACTGATGAAGGCTTTCAAGATGTCTTTTTTTTATTTTTTTATTTTATTTTATTATTTTTTTTATACAGGGAATCCTAGGTCAGATTATTTTATTATTTTTTATCTTTATATGTAGCCACTAATCAGAATTCTTTTTGGTAATACTTACCATTCTCAAACTGGTTTGCATATTCATTTTTTAAAGAAGAAAAGAGCTCCAAGAGATAGTTACAACATGACTTTAGAATTGAGTACAAAAATTTTAGACACTAGGAATAACCTGACTCCAAACATCAGATTCTTATACAAGAGGTGGTCAGGAAAAAAAGATACATTTACTATAAAGTAGATGTGTGATCTTATAGAAGTCACCTATTGTACTCTTATGTCCCATTGTTCAAGCATCTGTGGAAAACTCCTATAGAGACAGTCAGTGAAATGCCTATTGCAAAGCATGGTCTCAGGTGAAAATGAAAGCAGTGATCAAGTTTTGATGGGATGAGAATGGGAAAATTGCACAAATATATCAGATCTGCTATACAGGGTGAGGCAAAAAGATGTAAACATTAAATGGGCGTTTTAATCACTTTAAATTACAAGGCAGGGATTTGGTTATAGGGTTTCAATTTGGCACCCATCCCTCTCAATGCACTTTACAACCCCTGGAAAAACGTTTTCGTATCTCATTGTCCACCTGTTCAATGTTCCGAAAATATATTTATTTTCGTTAGATAAAGAAGGTTTACATCGAATTGAAGATAATACATTATTGTGTAAGATGTCTGCTATTACTAACAAGCAGAACTATTATCAAATATATCTTGCATTACCTGCACAGTTCATGTTTTTTGAAAGGTATCTGGAAAAAAATATTCGTATCACTGCAGGGTTGGAAAAAACATTCATATTTGCATACAAAACATGCATTTCATTACTTACTGATATTTGGTAGCTCTGCCGTGGGCTTGTTTTCGTCATGGGACAGACGCTACAAGTTTCCGACAGGTATTGGAATCAATTTCAGATCAGCTTTGGATGATCGCTGCTTTAAGTTCCTCTTTGTTAGTGGGTTTCTTTTCATTAACCTTATTTTTCAAAGATTCTCCATCGGGTTAAGGTCAGGTGAGTTTGGAGTCCATTTCATCATTTCAATGTTTCTTTCGTTCAAATAGTTGGTGACGGATGCCGCTGTATGACATGACGCATATTGTATCTTCAATTGTAGGGATTAAGAAGGCAACTAGAAATGAGCAATATATGGAAGCATTCATTGTACCTTTCAAAATACATAATTGTCCTGGTCCTTTGGGCGACATGCATCCCTATATGATTAGAGACTGGGGGAATTTGGTTTTGAACTTTAGACAACTGGCATGAAACTTCTCCGAGGAGAGCCTCCACACAAATTTTCCAGCATCATCCCCATATCCAATGCATATGCGACATTCATCACTAAATATTACATGAGCCAACGTGTCTTCCGTCTCTATGCTGTTTGGCCCATATCACCCGTCTCGCATGTGCTTTTTCGTATGATTATAGCTTTATTATAATGATATCTTTACCCCATGAAACCGGTTTTTCAAGGTGCGATCTGAAACATGCACACCTGAGTTGGACCACTCTATGTTCATGTTCTTTGAAGGCATTCTTCTCATTGTCTTGCTGAGCGACCTCAGTCTTTGATCATCCCTCTGTAACGTTGCTCGTGGACATCCCAATCGAGGTTGGGTTTGCACAGTTCCTCTTTCCGGAATCTTCTTCCATATATAGATGACAGCAGTTCGAGGACAGTTCATCAGTTCCGATATGTCCTTTTGGCTCTTTCCCCTTTGTATCTGCTCAATAATTGCTTGTTTAAACGTCTATGATGTTTTCATAGCACCATGTTATTTCCCTTACTCAAATGAGTATTACCTATTTTTCACATTCATTGCGCATGCAAATTGTCAATACTATGGAGTATCTCATGTTATCATAGGGAGAGAACCTTTTAAAACAAAGTTGGAAGATTGGATAGTAATACGAATATTTTTTTCCGACCCTGCAGTGATAGGAGTATTTTTTTCCAGGTACCTTTCAAACAAAATGAACTGTGCAAGTAAATGCATGACACATTTGATAATAATTCCACTTGTTTGAAATAGCGGACATCTTACACAATAATATATTATCTTCAACTCAATGTAAACCTTCTTTATCTATTGAAAATAAATATATTTTCGGAACATTGAACAGGTGGTCAATGAGATACGAAAACTTTTTTCCAGGGATTGTAGAGTCTGTCCATTGTTGTTTGTAAGGCCCTGTGGGCCATTTTGGAAAAAAAACTTAGGAAAAATACAAAAAAATTTTGGTCTCCCATGTATGCTGTGTTAACATCTTTTTTGCCTCACCCTGTATAGTTGGAATGATGTTGGCTTTCCATTTACTGCTATCAGAGTCTCTACCCTTCAAGGAAGACTTCCACTAAGTTTCAGTAAATGTTTGCAGGTAATTTGTTCCATTCCACTTTGATCATGATGAATAATTTTGCTTTCTTTTTAAGCAGCTTTGTCTGTTCGCAAACACTCTTATTCAGCCTGTACTCAAAAGTATTCAGTTGGGTGAGATCAGGGCTTTGGGCCGGCTAGTCGAGAGCATTCACTCCCATTTCTGCAAATGATTCAGTTATGGTCTTTGCTTTATGAATGAGTGCATTGTCATGCTGATAATTCAAGCCAAGGACGAAAAAAACATTTTGAATGAATTGTATTAGGATTGGGGCATAAGTCATGGCAACTATTTTTTTTCTTGTAGATATGTGAACGGATCACAAACGTATATGTGTCATGTGGAAGTTCTGCAGGCATAGCGTGTATGCAGAACAACAGATGGCTCTGTGATAGCTGGTAGTAGCGCAGCGAGGGCTGTGAAATCAGTCAGTTGGTGAGTGCCGTGCGATATGGAAGTAACCCATGTTGAGCAGCGCACTTACATCAAAATAGCCGTTCTCCTAGGGAGAAATGCGATGGAATGTCACAGTGAATTAGTGGAAGCCCTTGGGAATAATGCCCTACCATACCGTACAGTAGCACGGTGGGTAGGAAAATTTCAGCAAGGACGTGTGTCAACCAGTGATGAGCAACGTTCACCGTGAAGGCCATATTGCCCTGTATTCTATTGTAATACACTAATTTATTACGATATTTCAGTGCTATTCATTGTCCACACACGTAGTTAACACCTTGTCCTTTCGTCTGTATATGTCACATTTTCCAACCGGACTGGTATCTTCAAGAAAAAAAATAATTGCCATGACTTTTGCCCCAACCCTCGTAGTTTTGTGCTGAATCCGAATCTGTGTTTAGATTTTTTCCATCACATCACTTTTCCAAGTTATACACATAGAGACTGCAATGTTAAAGTAATGGGTGTGAAGAGAAGCAACTGCAGTGTTAAAGTATCCATAATTTTGGGCCACAAGGAAATTTATCAGTCCCCAAACTCTGAATAATATAGAAGTATTTCGTTGAAAAACAATAAATCTGTGGGTGATAGAAAATACTTAGGTCAGATACGGATTCAGCACAAACAAAAGCATAAGAATCAGCTCTTAATGTTAAATTTATTTTTTGTTGGCCTGTGAAATAAAAAGGAAAAGTTCTAGATTGTTGTCAAAGGATAGGTAAGCATTGATCTGTCCAATATTGCTTCATAGCCTTGATTTCAGGGTTTCAGACACAAAAACCAATGCCCCCACCTAAGAATAATACTTTCTCTGCCTAATTTCTCAGTGGGATAATGCATTCCGGTTAGTAATGCTCACCTGGCGGTTGCCATTCTCCAAAAGAGTCTCTTCAAGATGACTAGCATATTAATAGGCTTGCATCCAATACTCACGTGCCCCGACTACAGAATTCGAAAAGTTTTCAAGGATTGGTAGCTTCTGCTTGATGGAATATTGGTTTCTTCTCCTTAATCACTGTTGGTCTTCTCAAAACTATCCTGCATAACTTCAAAACTTGGGTAGTGACCAGTATGGTCAACTCTTATCCATTTAATTTACTCTTATTTATTTTTATGGAGAAGCTAGACCAAAGCTAATCCCTACAGAAGGAAAAGGCAGACATCTTTACAAAGCGTTTTTATCCTTCCAGGTGATCGAATCTGAGACCTTAAATAATGAAGCAAGAAACATTAGACATAGATTCCTATTTATGGCCTCCCCACAGGGACGTCTACCTCATTTGTGGACCAAATCAGCTTTGATGAAACATTCATAATATAGATCATTTGGACTGAGTGACAAGTAGTTGAATAAATGAAATTTAGTGTTTTGATGTCAAAAAAAATGACGTGATTATGCACAAAGTTGTGTTTATTTACAAGCTCATCTGTCGTTGGTACCTGTTATGAAGAAAAAGAAGAACAAAACAAAAGATATTTTTTGAACATTTTTGATTAAGCAATATTTTAAATATATTTTGAATATTTATTATTTTGAATACGATAACTTAGAGTTGCTTTTACATTTTGATATTTTATCTGTTGTTGTTTGTATTTGGAAGAAAAACAAGAATATAAGGGCAGAAATGGTTGTGAACTTGATATTTGTTATTGTTATCTGTTATTGTGCCAAATAGAGAGGAGTAACTTAGTCATAAACTATCCTAATTGTAATTATTTCCTGTCATTGTAACTGAATTTGTTAGTACTGCATGTACATAAATGTTAGAGATATTTTTATAAATCATTTAAGTGTAAATTTTTAATATTTTTATGAATAAAAATTTCATAAAAGTTATCCTAGCTACGTTACCAATATCCTGAAAACATGCAAAGGAATTAGATTCAGGTTTTAACTTTTTGCCAATAGATGGCAACACTGCAATGGGGTTGTTGACAACAGTATTTCAGGAAAAAGGGAAGATTTTGTAGTTTTTCTTTTTCTTTTTTTTTTTTTTTCTTTTTTCTTTTTTTACTTATAAATTTTAAGATGATAATACAAAGCAAGAAGAGAGTGTTTTCTTTATATTTTAACATTTTTAGTACAGTAATAACCATGTTCTATAATCAAGATGTATGGCATAGTTTGAAGATATGTAGCTCGTTGTATGGATACCCTATTCATGTTTTTAAAAAAATATTAAAAATCTTGGAGCAGACCCAGCAACACAGACAGCTCAACACAAGATTAATACAACAAGCAGCACCCATGGCTCCAGTAGGATTTGAACCTGCAACTCACTGGTCTCTAGTTAGTTGCCTTAGCACTTGTGGTCACGAAGATATTTGTTTTGATCGGATGTTTCCAGATTACAAATCACTTTGGCTAATGCATATGAGAGTGGCTTTTGAAGAAGTCACATTTATTTCAGTCACATTTTGAACAAGAAATGTTCTCATCATTCTTTCTAAATATCCTTCATTACTGGATAATACCAGTTAAGCTGTTTATAAGATACTTCTTTCATGGTATCAGCTCTCATTGAATGAGTGACTGATATCTAGCAAAACAAAATGCATTGAAGCAATATCATCATGAACAAGTTTGTAAACATTATTTTGGTGAATCAGGCGGAAAGACACCATACAACATGAAGCGGCATGCATGTACAGCACCGATTACACATTAAAATATATCGTAAGATAACCAAATTCTGATGCACCATCAAAGGAAAATTTCAAGATAGTTTTTTTTAATGAATGAGTCATATTAAAATGCATGTGCCTATTTTTGTTTAATGTTTAATGCTGCATTGCAACATTGTGTGGATATTTATTGGATATTGGGGATATCTGGGGATAAATGCATGTAAGTCTTGGATAATTGAGGATATCTACTGGATATTATATTTTGGACTTGGATATAATAATGCAATTACAACTTTGGATGTCATGTGTTGTCTGAATGGGAGGATCTTTAAACGATTCCCTGAGTTTATTTTTTTTTTAAAATTGTTTCAAAAAAATTTTTGAATAGTTCACATCCATAAAAGTAAACGATTTCCCTACATTATTTCTAGTTTCTTTTTACAATCATCTCTTTTTTCAGAGCATTGGGCCAGGGTGCTTTCGGGGAAGTTTATCAAGGAATCTTAAGCAATTACCCAGGAGAAGGAAGAGAATTAGCCGTAGCTGTAAAGGTGAAATGTTAACTATTTACTTATTTACACAAATTTTGTTTTAGTTGTATTTTACTATTTGTATAAAGTCATTTAAATGTTTTGGGCTAATTGTAAAATTTAAGCCCTGAGTTTTTTACATTTTAGCTAAAAATGTATACAATCAGCTCTTCATATTAACATCTAGAAAAAAAAAAAAAAAAAAAAAGAGATTTTAAAAAATCCATTCCAAAAAGCAGAACTTAGAATTTGCTGTAGTTATAAATGAAGTTGTATGTATTTATCAAAACACCAATGAGCTATTACATTAATAAACCTCCAACTTAGAACAGTGAGCTCACTCTGAGAGAAATGTACAACACAAGCACCACTAGTGAACTGAGTTTCTGAAGGTAGAGTGTTCAGCTACAGCATGTGAAAACAGTAGATTTATCAGACTTCAACAAAGACAAATCGCGATGGGCCGGTGCCTTGGAATGTCGATCTCGGAAACAGCATGCTGGTGGGCTGTTCATGTGCAATTGTTGTGAGTACTTATCAAAAGTGGTGTACAAATGAAGAAACGATGAGTCGCAGCCCTGTTATTTGGTGTCCGCGGTGCACTGATTCCAGAGAGGAGTGAAAACATGTACTCATTATTTGGGCTAGAGTGGACCGAATCACTAGCAGCTACAACAGGGTGAACCCAGACAAGGCTACAAACAGTCCTTGCACTTACGGTATGCCATCACCAACTAGGCTTGCTTTTGGACAATAGAGGACTGGAAGAACGTCACCTAGACCGTTGAGTCAAGTTTTCTGTTCCATCATGTGGACGGTTGAATTTCACTGATTTCCAACAGAAACTGTGGCACCCAAATGACAATTGGACAGATACAAGGTGGTGACAGTAGTATTAAAGTGTGGGTGATGTTTTCTTGGGCCACATTAGGACCCAAAATCTTGACGGCATCTGGTCTTTTAACATCATTTCAGACCAGGTTCACTCCTTTTGACCACAATGTTCCCAGATAGTTATGGCCTCTACCAACAGAATAATGCACCGTGTCATAAGCTGTGAATCATCATATAGTGGTTTGAGGAACATCATGTGTTGTTATTTGAAGTCATGTGTTGGCTTCCAAATTCCCCTGACATCAATCCTGAAATATGTTGGACACAACACAAACTAAACAATGATTATTAAAGCTAAAATTAAAATCGTTTTTACATAGGCAATATCACTAAAATAATTATAATTGCTATTTTGAAAATAATAGCAGTGACTGTGATGTGACTGTCTAAAAAATGGTCTGTGCACCTAAAATTAAGAATGCTTTGAAATGCATTATGAACATGGAATAGTAATTGAGTTGCATTTGTGTAAGGGATAAATTGTTTTTAATTGATGGAATATAGTCACAGCCAGTACCAAATACCAATTACCTTGGATGTGAAGGCATTTGACAGAATCTGTCATGTGACATGAGCTTAGCGATTGATTTGACTCCATAAGTAAACAATATTTGGAGATACATGGTTTTAAAAGTTTGAACATAGGCTATCCTTTACGAAGAAAAAAATACAGGATTTTGATGGGGAAAAATATGTTTAATGGGATTCATTTGCCTGGTAGAGCACAACTATTTCAATTTTCTATCTGCTGGGGCTATGGTATAATGTTACTTTGCTCAGTCCTACCCGTTATGGTTGTACGTTATTTGGCAGAGGTGTTTTTATTTCACTTTAATCTGAAACTGTTATGGTAATTATAATAATGACATATTGTAGCCAATTCATTAAATTCCTCATCTGCCTTGCGCATACAAAGTGATATTCTAAACCAGGGGTCCGCTTCCGGTTTGTTTTGGGCTTGCTACCGGATTCCATGCAGCCTGCAAGATTTTTTAGAAATATGTAATGAGGGGGCCAGAAATAGAATAATTTTAAATTATTTTTTGGGAAACCATACACTTTATGTTAAAAATCTTAGAAAAGGTTAAAAATCTGTAATAAAAATAGTTGCCGACCGTTGTTCTAAACCATTCTTCAGGGGTCTTTAGTTTTTTGATCCTGTAGATGTGTACATCTGCTAACCTTGCTATTTTATTGCCATGTTTTACAGATTACTTAATTTTTATTCTTTACTGAACTTTACACTTCAGTTTTTGTTATTAAAAAAAATCTTCATAATGAAATTTGCTTTATTATTATGAATAACTATATTATCAACTTATACTTTTTAGCCTAATTCATTTTCATTTTTTCTTTGATCCACAATTTAGACTTTACCTGAATTGTCCAACAGCCAGTCAGAAACTGACTTCATAATGGAAGCACTTATTATGAGGTAAATAATATTGTCATGAAGTTGATAGGTTCAAAACTTTATTTTGTCAGACTATTTTATTTTGGAAATTCTTAAAACTGTGAGACACAGAGAGAGAGTAGAGACTCTAGTTATATAACAAAAAAAATTACCTACCTGTTTGTTTGTCTGTGCACATTGAATGTTTTCCCTACTGTTGGTATTGTTAACAATATTTCAAAGACAAGGGTCACAGAGATGCATGCTCTTTTCATTAAGTAATATCAAGAATGGATGAGGGTAATATGTTTCCTGGTAATATGTCTAAATTATCCAACAATATGATAATCACAGGCACAAACCAGCTGATGAACAAATATTGAATGAAAATGGCATAAATTTGAAAGTAACCATTACAGTAT
Source organism: Rhysida immarginata (assembly GCA_023313115.1). Taxonomy (NCBI): domain Eukaryota; kingdom Metazoa; phylum Arthropoda; class Chilopoda; order Scolopendromorpha; family Scolopendridae; genus Rhysida; species Rhysida immarginata. The sequence continues at coordinate 31,237 of JAHWFO010008957.1, forward strand.
TTTCCCGAATATACTCTGCGGGTTATAAACTTTTTTTTTTACATTTGCGGGAGGGGGTACGAGGTATTCAGGAATGCGGGGTTTCCAAAATATTTTTTACAATAGAATGACGTGAGAGATGGAAAGCAAGAAGAGGTTGAACTATTTGGGATGATGAAAAGTCCACCATGGGATAGGCCTATACATTGGATTCATCAAAATTGACATATCTGCATCAGTTACTAAAATAAAAGGGGAGCTCATTTTTTTATCAATCCTGTATACAGGGGTGCTAGTTTGCTTTCATTAGTTTGCTAGTTCCTTATTTTGTCTCCTGGATCCATTGTTTGCTAATTTCTGTATTGAATATCCTGCTCTATTTTTCTTTCCCTGCAAAATAAACTCTTCTTCCATTTCTTATGCTTTCTCTTATAAGTTTTTATAATTTTTATTAATTTTAATTCAGTTTAGTGTTTGAAATAATTAATTATATTTATTATTTTCTTGCTTTAAATAATATTATCCAGGGGTGAGGGGTATATTCACGAAAATACAGTATATCTTCTGAAACCTTTCAACAATGGCAAATTCAGAAAGGAAGATCATCAAAACAATGAGGCTGAATTATTAGTAATAAAAAAAGCATTTCTATACAATCAAAAATAATTTTATTTCTCATCTGGCAGCAAGTGATAAAGGTGGTGCCATCTGGTTGGCTGCTGTAGTCTCTCCTTAATGGCAGCCAGGTTTAATAGTGCTTCTCACCCATTTCTTACTTTAGGTAATAAGTCACTGAAAACTGTGGATCACAATTAAATCAAACCATCACAATTAAAAAATAATAAAAAGGCAAACACATTTCCATGCAATGAGTGGTTGCAATCATTTTATCCACCCTCCTGGAATGATTGCAATAACAGCATTGAGTTTGCTGAAAATATTTCTGGTATTATTCTCATTTTGAACAGTTTTAATGTTGGATGAAGAATATTATCCTTCAATGATTATTTATTACATTATTTCTATTGTCAATAACGGGAAATCACTAGAAAGGAAGCTGGATTCTGGTTGAAAAGTTAAAAAAAAAAAAAAATGCCAATGAAAGGAAGGACAAATTGTAACTGCCGCTATTAGTGTCTTAGGTAGAAAATATCAAATTTCCCAATCATATGTGAACAAGATATTGAAGGAAAGAAATGTAATTATAAAGAAATATATTTCTGCGCTGAAGTACACATCTAAGCAGCTCAAAAAACAAAAATCAAAGTTAAACAAGCTAAAAGAGGCATCCTCAAGCAAAAATCAGACATTTCCTTTTCGTAGAAGTGACTGCACAGACCATAATAATTGAACTACCATAAGAATTGAGTAGATATACAGGGTGATTCAGTCAATTTCTGACCATTTTAGTACTATGATTTATTGACCCATTAATGTTTACAAACTTAGCATTTCAGCATGATATTTTAGGCAGTTCAGAGTTTTTATTCCCGTGGAAAAGTATTGATGATATGCTAAACTCAATGTGGCCACCACGAACATTTTGAACTGCTCGCAGCCGAATGGTGAAGTTGTTCATAACTCTATCCAGGATTTCTGCATCCACAAGGGTGCAGCAGTCGACGATGCTTTGTCACAGCTGATCTAGGGTTCTTGGTGCTGTAGTGAACACACTGTCTTTAAGGAACCCACAGAGATAAAAATCACATGAGTTTAGGTCAGGACTCGTAGGGGGCCAAAGAAAGCCATCCCCGAATCGATCTGGAAACCTGTTTGAAATGACACGATTTCCGAATTTCTGATTGAGAAAGTCTAGCACTTCATTAGTGGTGTGAGTCCTAGCCACATCCTGTTGAAACCATTGATGTCGAAGCGGTATACATCTCCTTCGCAGCTCAGGGATGAAAAAGGTTTCCAACATGTTAAGGTAAGCCTGCGACGTTACGGTGCCCTCAAAAAAGAACGGACCAATGATGCCTCTTTTGGAAATCGCGCACCAAGCCATAACCTTTCGTGGATGAAGAGGTGACTTATGGATCTCATGAGGGTGCTGGGAACCCCAAAAACTAACATTGTGTTTATTAACGTCACCTCATCTGACACCCACAGGTTGTCCACAATGTCCTGATTGGCTTCCATTTCTGCTCCAAACTCCATCGCAAATTGTTGTCGCTTCTGTCTTCCAGTGTCTGTTAACTCCTGATAAACATGGATCTTGTACGGGAACAGGTGTAAATCCTTTCTCAAAATTCGCCACGTCGTGGTATACGACAGCCCTTCTTCAATGGATAGGCGGCGAACAGATTTTTTGGTAGGGGAATCGACCAACCTTGTGCAAACATTTTCAACAACTTCGGCTGTTCGAACACGAGCTTCGCTCCCGCCTTTTTTCTGGCCTTTAACACATCCAGTGGCACGAAATTGCTTGACAAAATCCATGATTGCTTGCCTGCCTGGTGCGTCTCGACACTTATACTCCTTCCGGAACTTTCTTTGCACGGTTACAGGTGATTTTGTCTCGAAATACCATTCGACAACCTTGCATTTCTGCTCTGTTGATAAAGCAGGCACCATTTTTCAACAATACGATTTTCATGCAGTGCCGTTGCAACAATACAAACTCCAACTATTTAGAAATTCGATATGGCGCTCATATTCTTTCAATTGTTTATCCCTAATGCACGTCATTCGAGTGAAATGGTCAGAAATTGACTGAATCACACTGTATGTCCTGTGAAATACAAACATTACACCAAGTTTCTGATGAAGGCATTCTTATGGATAGTCATATCGGAACAAGGATGTTCTAGAAGTTAAAGCTACTCACCTGGAAGCTCTGTCAATGCAGACAATTACTCCGACATGCATGTAGAAATATTTAGTTATCCTCATCAAAAAGCACTACTTCCATGGTAACTATATCTTCTGGCCCAACATGGCCCTATTACAATATGCAGGACCACCAAGCATTTTTATGAGAAGAATTGGATCAAGTATCTTTTCAAGAATGATAAGGTTCCAAATGTCCTCCGACTTTGAGCTATTAAATACTATTGGCATTATCTAAAGCAAAAAGTGTATGAAGGAGAGTGGGAGACCAATAACTTTGAAGACTCGAAGGTTAAAATCATAGAAAAGATTTGCCAAACCCAAAAATCATTGTTTGCCAATTTGATGGTTCACGTCAAGACCAAAATATGCAGATAGACAGATTCTATTTGCAGATAGACACTAAGTTGTAGATTCATAAATTTTGATTTAAATTGGAAAAAATTCTCATTTGTTCGCCAAACTTTTGTGAACACACGCATATATTGATTTTGTATAATTTTGGTCATTTGAAAAAGTCATTTTTAATTGGTTGTTTCTTAAGAATATAAATCTATTTACTTCCCGATATTTTTAATATTGTTTATTTATAATATTTTAGCTTATTTTGTTTCTTCTTGATTATGTTTGCAGCAAATTCAATCATCCCAACATCGTCCATTTTGTCGGAGTGTGTTTTGATAAACTACCAAAGTTCATTGTCTTAGAGCTTCTAGCAGGAGGTGATCTGAAATCCTTTCTCAGAGAATCACGTCCCAAACCAGTATGTAAAAAAATTTCTCTCATTTAATTTGAAAAATAATTATTTCTTAAGCTATTAATGTGTTGGTTAAGTTAAAGTGCCCAACCTGGTGAATAGTTGCTACTTTGATTCAAAACCTCAAGAATTTGATTAAAATCCTTCCGTATTGATGATATTAGTGAAACCGAAACTAGGATACTATGTTTCTGTTTTTGGGTTTCTGGCTACTGTTTATAATGTTATTGGTCGATTTACAACAGGATCGAATATTTCACCAATAGCATTACAAACTACAGCTAGATATAAGCTATAACCAGACTGGATGTTTACATTTTGAACAAGGTGAATAGTTAAATTCATAAGTTGAATCTCAAGAAGTTTTTAGAGACTTTTTAAGTTTTCCATGTTAAATATTATAAGAATTCTGTATATAGACCAAGCAGTGTAGGCTTTCTTAATCAAATATTCAAAATTAAGAGGTTTTCTAAATTGATAGTACTAAGACCAAAAACTGTGGAAAACGGTAGTAACAAACAAAATTTTTAATCTGGCGCCACGGATGTTCATTTCAAACACCCTGTCCTCTTCATCCGTGTGCTAAGAGGATAGGGTCTTCGAAATATACATCTGTGACTCCAGATTTAAAATATCAATTGTGAAATTGTGGTTTCTCTTCTTATATGTATTTAGTTTGTTTCCATCTTTACAATATTATGTAGAAGTCACAATATGCCACCCACTTTCTAGACAATGGATATACACCCTCCAGCTGAAATGACATTATGTCTGTTGTTCACCGATCCAGTGACCCCTTCAACATTGCCATGTTGGAAGCAATTGAAATCTTCAAGGCTAAACGTGATTCACCAAACTTGCTTTAACCGTTATTCACTTATGTTTTTTAGTGCTATTCTCATTTTGTATTATTTTATCGTTCTTTCCATTGCTGTCTGAATCATTTTATTTATATTCCTGTAATTTTACCTTGTATACTTACTTTACTTGCATTCTGGTCATATTTATTATTATTAGTAGTAGTAGTATTATTTTTCCTGATTCGCTCATAACGTTTTACCAATCATGAACGTGTTCCAACCAATCAATGACTGTTTATACCATCGTAATATGTATATGAGGTGCCTTGCCTGCCTCTTTATTTGTATCCATGACAAAGCCAGGAGTAAAAGGCAAAACTGGTTGGAATTGTGGGTTTTCTTTCCCACTTGAATGGATTGCAAGGCCTCCATCATCATCTTCTTTTTCGGAATTTTGCTATGATTATTTCCACGCTATATTCTTCAGCCACTTCATGTATGGCGAATAAAGGTGCCATCTCTTCCACCTTTGATACCTTTAATCTCTTGAAAGATACCAGGCAAGGATGTCCTCTATCATCAATTTCATCAAGAAAAACAACATAGAGAACTCTCCATTTCATAAGATGTAGTTAGATATGCTGTCTACAAGAATGTCATAGGCCAGTTTTTATATTCTCTTCTTAACAGATAAACTCTCTCTGATGAATTAATTTATTTCATCATTACCATCATTAAATGAAATTGATTGTAAAGTGAGATCTTGAGAAATAGTAAAATTATTCATAAAAACTTAGAATATTTAATTTCATCAAATATTGTAAAAGAAGTCTACAACTTTGTTGTATTTACACAAAACTATAATAGATAACAATTTTATTTTAAAAGACATAGAAACTGTACACACACTGTGAAAGAAGCAGACACAGTTTTTGCAGAACCAACCCATCAGTTTTGCATGATGATACTCGAGCACTTGTCAATATTGTGTGAATCAGTTGTTTACATGTTGGGCCTGGGAAGTGCTCTACCATCCACTATAACCCCCGTATTTATCCCTGTGACTTTGAGTCCCCTGATATGAAGGAACAAGTTTGTAGCATTAGATTCAGAACTTCCCAGATGTTCTAAACACAATAGATCACTCCATATGAATATTCAACCAAGCAGGTGCTGCCAACAGCATCTCACTAGCTGGTCCATTGAGATATGAAATAATTACATGTTTGGTATCTTTAATAAGCTTAATTCTACAGCTGTCGTTATTAAAATTTCATCTGTTGTTTATTTTTAAAATTTTTATTGTATTATTTTTTGTTTTACTTTACAGAATCGGCCATCAACCTTAAACATGTGTGATTTACTCATGTTAGCCATGGACATTGCCAAAGGTTGCCAGTATCTGGAAGAAAATCATTTCATCCATAGGTCAGTGATTATAAAAAAATGTATATTACTCTAATAATAAAGATAAAATACTTCAGATGTTGATCATTGTTAGCTGTGCATCCTATTCATTGATGTCGCAACCTATGAATTACTGACACCATTCTTAAATAAAGTTGAAGATTTCTTCGAATGGGTCATTCCATATCAAGTGGACCAGTTTTAGAAATCGTCCCCACTCAAGCATCTCCAAAAGTCATGAAATTTTGTGGGTATATTTTTCAGGGTCTTAGACATTAAATTGTTTCGTCAAACTTTAGTTCCGTAACTGTTTGGTTGATTTTCTGTGGGTCTCCATAGAAGGGAAATTTCCATGTGTGTGAAAAAGCCCAGACTTTAGCTTGCTGATATTACAAATACAGATAGAACCATAAGCTCTTTATCAGGTAACAAAAAACTTTGCTGTTTTTCAAATAAGACACCAGTAGATGCATGGAAAAAAAAAGAACTTTACTCATCGAAGTCACCATTACATTCGATACCTTTTCCCAGTGTGATACAAGCTCATATATACTGTGTTGGTATAATGTCCTGTCTTTAGAGGCAAAAAAAAAAAGCCACCTCGGATTTAATCTCTGCATCATCATGGTACTGTTTCTTTTGCATGTCAATGTCCAGAGCATGGAACACATGATAATCGGTTGATGAAATACCTGGGGAATAGGGTGGATGCGGCAGTTGTTCCTATTTCAAAGGGGTAATCACCTTGTATGTCACTTTCATATTGTATGGTCTGGTCCTGTCCTGCAAAAACGGTATATTTTTTCACCAGTGTCCTGTTCACCAGTGTTGGCTGTTTGCATTGCCAGAAAACATGACCACGTTCTCGAGTGTAGACCGCAATCGTGCTGAGATGGTTTGACCTTGTGCACAATGCCAGCTAATGCAAAACTTATAGAGCACGATACCAGCTAATGTCACTTACTTTTGTGCGATATGTTTTGTTACTGCATAATTTAAAAATGCAGTGCTTACTTTACGGCATGCTTCAGAAGCGTTAGTGCCAAGTTTGAATTCATATAACAAATATGTTCGAATTGCGGTACTTCCACAGACATTGTGAAGGTGCTGTTCTACACCAAACACCAAATTGAATTAAAGATATAAAAATAAAGAAACTTTCACCACAACAAAATAAGAATAGAAAAAATATGACCTGACACTGGAAGCGCTTTTCGAAAGCTTTGCTTTCATCATTCAGCAGCTAAGGATAACACCAGAGTAAACTGACTTAGAATGAAACAGCTGAGTATTTATAGCGAACATGTGATAGGGAAAAACCAATGAAGTGATTAACAAATAGAAACATTAATGATTGGACAACTGAGTCAACCATTGGATTAATGATGATTCACCAATGGGGCCAGTGTCTGAATTTAATAACAGGTTTTTATCGGTTTTTTGTATAGCCAAGCTCTCAAATGCATCCAGAAGGTGCTTTTTATTTATTGACTGTATTAATTTTAAATTTTCTTTAGAAAAATCGTGGTCGGTGTCTAATGAATGTGTGGCTATGGTGGACTGGTTGCTCCTCCCGAACTGTATGTGAGCAATGTGTTCCTTGTATCTGGTTGCTAGATTGTGCGACGTTTATAAACCATCTGGCACTGCGAACATCTGGCTCCATTTATCCCAGATTTTTGTAACTTCGGAATTTTGTCCTTGGGGTTGATCAGTAAATGTCTCATCTGATTTGGATTGCTAAAGGAGAGGGAGATATTAAAAGGCCTAAAGACCAAACTAAGACCTTTGATAAAGGATTTATTATAGGGTAGTGAACAAATTTTTTTCTTATCTTTGACGTTGTTGAGGGTGGTGTGATATCAGAAATAAATTTTTTATATTCCCCTTTTTTTTTGACAAGATCAGAGATACGGTAGTTCTAGAACTTCACCCATTTTTCATTGCTATTTTTTTGATCAAAGAAATTTCTTTTTTAAAGTTAGTTTGATTCATAGGGAGATTGATAGCTCTATCAATCATGAAAATGAATGTAGAAACCTTCTGATTCCAGGAATGACTGGAATCACTAGTGATATAATTTAATCCTTTGGTGGGTTTACGAAAAACATTAAAAGACAGGGAATCATTATTTCTGATAATCGTGATATCTAGGAAAGGAAGCTTCCAATTTTCTTCCATTTTGCACATAAATTGTACTGAGGGATAAGAAAAAAATTTTTCCACTGTAGCCCAGTAGGTAGAGGCAGCTGGCTTGATTGTTGTGATTTCTTGTTTGAAACCAGGTTGTGGAAATTTTTCCTTTTGTTTTTCATCTTAATTACCTGATGTTGAAGCATAGCTTCAGTTTTCACCATCATTTTATGAATCTTCAGCTTGGTGATGGTTTAGAAAGGAGAAAAGCCCTGTCATTGGGCTTCCACTTTAACTGCTTAGAAAAGTTGGAGATAACCTTGCTGTAGTGGTTTTCACAGTGGCCCAGTTGATAGAGGTAGCTAGCTAAATATTTGTGTCCCTGGGTTACGTAGTTTTTCATTTCGTTTTTCATCGTAATTTAATGACCATTCACATATTGGATTGTTTCAAAAAAGTATTGGCCCAATTTGATGGAAAGAAAAAGACACCAGAAAAATAGGAAAATAATATATTTTATTAAGTGAAATATCTGCCCTCAACAGCTATACATTGTGCCCAAAGTGTTGGCAATGAAAAAATGCCACAGTGACAGAAGTCAGCATTAAAATGTTCCAGAAAACTGGTGACAGCAGTAATGACAGCATCTTGATCAATGAACCATTTGTCCCACAAGAAATTGTCCAAATGACGAAACTTGTGGAAATCAGTTGGGACCATATCTGGATACACAGCATGAGGGAGAACCTCGTATCCAAAAGCATTAAGTTTTGCATGGTTGCAACAGACATATGTGAACGAGTACCATCTTGGAGGAGTATCGGACCTGCACAATTCACCTGTGATGGTTGCTTTGTTCGAAATTTCTGATGGCATTCATCAGAAACCGCATCAACAGTAACAATGCAATTCAGAATGTTTGAGGACAATATATGTTTCCAAGCATTGCAGTTGCTTTGGTGAGCAACCAAAGTGTGGAACCAAACTGTCCAACTTTTTCAATTTGCCCATTTTTGCCAGTTGTCTGCATAGGGTTGTCGGTGATAAAGTAAGCTCGCCGGACAGCTCACATGCATTGAAAATCTGCTTTCATTCCACTTTCTGCATAACTGTTCGGTATCGCACAAAATCACTAGTCTGACATCGTTCTGCTTCATGGCATTAATGACTGCACCACTACACATGCAACTACTGCAGAAACTTCTGTACCTATTGTGTAGGGGGTTGTCATAGTTCCTGCTATAATGTTACACACCAGAGCGCTCATGCAAAGCAGCCTAAATGAAATCTGCCAATACTTATGAAACAACCCAAAAGCTAAGAATAAATCATCATCAGCACTGTATTATTTAATAAAAAAAAAGTTGAAGATTCATTTACTATTTTTTACATAAATTTCATATTTATTTTATACAGAGACATAGCAGCCCGAAACTGCTTGCTTACCACCAAAGGCCCAGGGAGGGTTGTCAAAATTGCAGATTTTGGGATGGCTCGAGATATTTATAGGTAAGAAAAGATTTAAAATGAAATTTTAAATTATAGAATGCTCATTGAAATTGAAGTAGACTCAAATATCAAATCTATTGTTACATGGATAACATCTGGAATTGCATATATCTCGGTTTCAAAATGGCATATATAGTAACACCCCATTAATCCAGGTAATCCAAACAATGTGAAGGTGAAATTTGGTCTGTTCTTAAATGATGAATTAGCATTTCTCAGAAAAAAAACTCCAGATAACTTTGACACAATCCATGCTAACCATCTCATTTCAGGTGCATTTTGTCTGAACTGTAATAACAGCTTGCCTGTAAAACATGTTCAGGTTGCTTGGCTCTTGATAAACAACATTTACATAACTTGTAATACATGTTTTAATATTAAGAATGGACAAATGGACCAGTTGAACAGGTCTTGGTCTCAGTTAGTTCGGATTAATAGGGTTCAGGGTGTTTCTAAGAGAGGACTGGAGCCGGACACTGTGGACGAACTTCAATAAAGATAACAGGAAAACACTGATCCACATAATATGTCCGATTAAAAGTATTATGTGGATCAGTGGTTTCCTGTTATCTTTATTGGGTGTTTCTAAATTATCTACTGCATTATACATGTTTATTACTCAAAAACTATTACAGATTTTAATGTGATTTTTTTTATTCACAAAGAAAAACTCAAAAAGTTTCTTAGCATGCCTTAATAAATTTCAATGTGCCCCACAGTTGCGTGAAGGACATCAAAGCGAAACTCGATTTCCTCCCATGTTCGGGCTAGCATTTTGGGGGGGATTTCAGCGATTCTTTCAATTATTCTGTTCTTGAGAGTTTCAATGTCATCAACAGTGGTCTTGTATACTCTGTCTTTCACATATCCCCAGAAGAAAAAATCCAGAGGGTTCGTGTCGGGTGAGCGAGGGGGCCAAGGAATTGGCCCATCTCTTTCAATCCATCGTCCTGGAAAGTTTGTATCAAGGCACTGCCTAACTTGCAGGCCCCAGTGAAGAGGTGCTCCATCTTGTTGGTAGACTATGTTGGGCTGCAGTTTTTCCACCTGTGAAATCAGGTAGTTCTCCAGCATATCTAGATAGGTTGCAGGGGTAATGGTGTCTTCAGCGAAAAAGAAAGGTCTGATTACTCGATCATGCATTAAACCGCACCAAAATGCTAGCCCGAACATAAGAGGAAATCGAGTTTCGGTATGACGTCCTTCACGCCATAAATGGGGGGCACATTGAAATTTATTAAGGCATGCTAAGAAACTTTTGAGTTTTTCTTTGTGAATAAAAAAAATCATGTTAAAATCTGTAATAGTTTTTGAGTAATAAACATGTATAATACGGGAGATAATTTAGAAACACCCTGTATATCAAAATGGATCAGTTTTGCATTAATGACTTAACAACATCAGGAATGGATGAAGGTATTACCTTAACGAATAGAATTAGATAGTGTGATCGCTCTTGCAATAACCAATGCTAAAATCAGGTGAGGTGGCAGATGTGTGAAATAACATCGCTGCTGTCGCAATAGACCAACTACATAGCGAATCCTGCTTATTGCAAATGGCAATTTCATGGTTTTCAGTCATATATTTTATTGTTTCAGTATTTGAGTGATGAGCGTTTTATAATGTGTTGTTAGTGAAATTTGTATATTGTTTGTTAAGTTTAAAACTGTAGTTTTACTTGTAGTTTAAAACATCGAAGGCAAAATATAAAAAGCAGCGTGAATATACGATAAGTCATTTTATATCTGTGAAGAAGTGAAAACAGTTCTTTGGTTAGGCAAATAGATGCAGACATTCTCATCTAAGCTGTGACTGATTTCATGTACATTCACTAGCACCCATTCATCACATTCAATTATTGACCTCATACTATTATTCGAGTGCAATTTGTACATTTGCTCACTTTGCTGTATTTATTTAAACTGGATATGAAAAGTGGAAAATCTCGCTGCCTATAAGGGGTAGTCAATGAAGAGATTTTTTAAGCATGTGAGTGCAGTGGGAAATTTACAGTTTACAGATGATTTCAAGTTAATTACAAGATTCAAAATTAGCAGTATTGACAAATACAATTATTTCATTTACTTCTTATAACTCAGTAAAATGGTTTAAATTTACTCATTCATAGAGCTGACTATTACAGAAAAGGAGGCAAGGCTATGTTACCAGTCAAATGGATGCCGCCAGAAGCATTCTTGGATGGAATTTTTACTAGCAAAACAGATGTTTGGTATATGTTCTTTTCTTCTTTTTTTTATTATTTTTATTTTTTTTTGTAAATTTTTATAAATATGTTTCACGTATATTTGGTACTCACATGATTTATGTAGGTCCTTTGGAGTTTTGCTTTGGGAAGTGATGTCTTTGGGGTATATGCCGTATCCTGGCCGAGGGAACCATGAAGTCATGCAGTTAGTGACATCTGGTGGACGCCTCGAACCTCCCAGCAATTGCCCCAGCCCAGTGTAAATATTTATAAATCAAATTTGTCACCTATTTAAGACCTTGCTATCGTTTGTTGTTGTTATCTTTATTATTATATTTTTCACATGAATATTACAATATCAAGAACACAATTTGGTCCAAGAATCTGTGTATGAAGAATGTATTAATAATATTTTTCGATTTGAAAAAACGATTCTCATTTGCAACACTAACTTATTTGAAAAACAGTTTACACTGTATTTATTTTTCCAAACAGACTTATTTTTCCAGATTTATAATAATCTTAATCAGTGGAAACAATTAAGCAGTACCCAATATAAGAAAGGACTATGCCCAACTTAAACTAAACAATGCACTGTATTTGAAATTGGGTATTTAATTAGGCATACCCATGCTTTATGTTGGACAGGGTACAGTGGAAAGCTCTCAATTGAAACATACTAGGAAAAAACCATTATGTTCAAATAAGTTAATGCTTAAATGAGAATGCAGTCAAACCTCGTTATTACGAATCCAGTTAATACAAATTATCGCTTATGCTCCAGTCCCGACCCTGTGACTTCAATTTCTATATAAAACTAGGTGATATACCCAGCTCGGTTTGCTCGGTTTGTTTGTTTGATGAAATTTTGATGGCGTTTCCCTGGCGCAATCTCTTGAGGAAACAAACAAACATAAACCAAGATATATTTTATTTACCCCTACCCCCACCGTTTGGGGACATGTAAACCTTACTCTGAACATAACGAACATATGGAACTCAATTGGATAAGTGGTTCAAAAGTTTTTAGAACATTTACAGACGCATCCTGAACCTGAATTTTTATATATAAAGACTAGAAAGGGACCCGGCATTGCCTGGGATAACTACTCATATAAAATTAGTTGTTTAATGCTTTTTTTAAAAATTTAATTCTGGATAATACGAATAAAATGAAGAAATTCTTATCAAAAATGAGATCTTTAATATAAAAAAAAATAACTAAATGAACTAAGACACACAAGTTCTCCATACCCACGAATTCTGATTGGTTCTTTCAATTTAAATGAACAAGGAGACACAGATTTGACATCTGGGAATTCTTATTGGTTTTCAATGTTTATATAAACATGATCATTTCGATGTATTGATCAGAATTGGAAGGATCGGGCAAATGAGAAATCCTTTGTAGTCGGAGAGCAGCTTGGCAGTTCGACATTCCAGGAATATGTCGAAACTGACGCAGATCATCTCACTGAAGAAACCTTAAGCATGGAAGACAATGTGAAGAGTTGTCAAAACAGAAATGAAGATGGTGAACCTGAAGAAGCAGAGAGTAACGATGAACAGACAGTAAGATCTGTGCCATCTAACAAGTGTATTTTGTCTGTTTTAGATGGAATCAAGTCATATATTCTATTTTAGCAATGATGTTTCATCAATTCTTTTCAATTTGTATAATTCTGTGAATAATGCTATTACAAGCAGCAAGTATATTCATTCATGTAAACAAACTTTAATACCAAGTATTTATCTGAAATAAATGAATGACAATAATTTTTAACAATCTGGTTTGAGGCTTGATTTATAACCCTGGTTCATCATACGAATCCCGATAATACAAACAAAATTTCTGGTTCACTGAGATTCGTAATAATGGAGTACAACATATTTGTTTATTGGAGGGTAGAATAAATAATACGACATTTACATTGAATATTTATCTTGTTAAAGGAAAATCCCTTTCCATAAATCTAAATTTTAGAAAGGAAATTCACCTTCCAAGAATATATACAAGAAGGTGGATTTACACATTCGTGCACACTTTTTGCCAAACTTTCAAGATTTTCACCAACATGCACCCACAGGGGTGGATTTACACATTCGTGCACACTTTCTGCCAAACTTTCCTGATTTTCACCAAAATGCATTTGCATCACAAAAGTAGTTAATCCAGACATTCTTTGCCATTTGCCAAATGGTCTCTCCTTATATAGCATTACAGTTTAGGAGAACAGTGATTTTTAATCAGATTCTTAAGTGCTAAATATGTTATGTATACAGGATACTCAAAAAAATCTATACATGTACCAAACTTCTAGGAATTGTATCAAAACATACGCGGGGACATCAAAAAGTAAGTTGCACTTCCACGGTATGGCCATTTATTACACCACCTATACAAAAGCAACACGGCTATAGCAGCATACAATGTAGGTTCACTTTTCCACATAGTCCCCAAGAGACCCTAAACATTTATCCGAACGATCAACCAACTTTTCGATTCCGGATGCATAGAAATCTCCTCCAGCGTTTTGTAACCACACGGTGACAGCTGCTTTCACCTCCTCATCGTTTCCTAATCATTGTCCACCGAGTTCCGTTTTGACCTTACCGAAAAGATGAAAGTCGCATGGCGCTAAGTCGGGACTGTATGGAGGATGTTGCCAAACCTCCCACTTGAATCGCTGCAGCAGTTCGCACGTTTGGCGGGCCTTGTGAGGTGTTGCGTTATCGTGCAACAAAATCACACCAGCGCTCAATTTCCATATACAGCAGTGATTTCACAATGAATGTCCGTGCAATTCACCCGTTTGGCCCATAGAAATCGGATTGCTGCTCGCACCTCAAGTTTGGAGTGGACATCCAGTTGATGCGCCATTGCTTTTAGCCCGCTAGTCACACAAAACACGACGGGAAACCACAGCAACCGTCCTATCCGACGTCTGCGCAGTTAGTGTCCCTTTCTCCGCTTTGCCCAAGATTGCGACACACGGCGTGCTCCTGCGGCGAGTTAGTGCAACTTACTTTTTGATCTCCCCTTGTATATTTTCTGCCAGTGAACTAGGATTCGGAAATCCTTTTTTGTTTCAATAGACAATTCTGAGCCTAAGGCACCAACAGTCCTTTAACTATCTGCTAGAAGATGTGCCATTGACTGTAAAGAAACAAATGTGGTTCTAGCATGATGGGGCACCAATACATATGGGTACACCAAAAGGTTCACGAGCAGATGGCTATAATTTTAGGTGGATAGGATGGGAGATCATGTTGCTTGGCAGGCAAAAGTCGCCTGGTCTGACTTCTTTTTCTGTATATTTGAGGAATGTAGTGTGTGAGACACCCATTGAGTCCATGGACTACGTGACATGCATTGCAGTAGCACTAGCGAACATTTGTGACATGCTAGATATGTGCGGTGTATCCTAACATCGATTCGGCGACACTGCTCGTTATCAATTGGTGGTTGGAACTTCAAGCAACTCTTGTAGGTTGCCACAACCACCTCAGAAAAGAATAAAGCAATGTTTAACCAAAGAATGCCTAGAATACAAACTATTAGGGAAGAAACCACAAATCCACACATAATGAATTTATTACAATTGACTTGTATGTACATTTCGGAAGCCAAACCTCAGTGAGTAATAAAAGAACAGAACATGTTTTTTTTTAGAATTTTTAGAATAAGATTACAAATAGCTTCCAAACGCGTTTTGCAAATAGCTTGTAGTCAGCAACACTGGCATAAGATCTGGCATTTTGGTAACCTGTCTCCATTCATTGTATATCTGAAAATAATAGTTATTAATTAAAAATAAAAAATAAATAAATAATAAAAAATAAAAAAGAATATTAGAGAATTATCCTTTTTGCTTTGATAAAGGATAGTCTCTATCTGAAACGTCAGCTTTTTATTTTGATTTTATTTATTATTTATTAATTATTTTTTTAATTATTATTTATTTATTTTTTATTTTTAATTAATGACTATTATTTATTGTATTCCAGGGTTTTTGTGTCTCGTCCTTCTCTCATATATATCCGTTCATTGTATATCTGAAGGAAGTCCATTTTAATGATTAAATTGTTTCATCATCTTAGTAATATAGGAAATTATTAACCGTTATGTTTTTAATTTTTCTTCTCATTTTCTCTTTAAATATGCAGGTATCATATAATGGCTCAGTGTTGGCAGAATGTACCCGATGAAAGACCTAATTTCACTACAATTTTAGAGCGTCTTGGTTATTGCTTACAGGTGAGTTCAAAGTTGTGGGTAATAAATGGAAGTTTCAAGAATGGTCTCAAAGTTTGTCTGAATTTTCTTCAACATGATTATACATAATTTTTCACTTCATTTATTAAAATAACAAATATTTTGTAATGTAATAATCACAAATGAATGAATAGCATACACTTCATACTAGGTAGGATGATTTATAAATGAGGGACATTTAAATAGTAGTTGGTTTTCTTTCTAGGCCTTCTTCTGTGTTTGTAAAATAATCAGATATGATTTAATCGTTGAAGAGTTTTGCACTATTTTAAAAATGTTCATAGTGAATGAATTCAAAAAAGTGTTGAAAGGATATGGCTGATAATATTTAACGAGTCAATTTTTAGCAAGTATACCCATTTTATATGCAAATTGCGAATAAGCATGAACCCTGAAGATATGAAGATAAGTTCTATAAAAAATAACCCTTAATTAAATATATGGCCTGACGGGTAAGAAATTAACATAAAAGAGCTTGTGGATCTGTTTCATGTTTATTATGAAATCTTTTTGTAAATTTATTTGTTGGCAAATAATCTGTTAGATTTCTCTCTTTCTTAAAACATTTGCTTACTTAAAATTCTGAATTGTGAAATAGAAGGTTGATTAAAAAAAACAAAAGGGGAGGCATTTAATATTTATGCTTGGGTTTGCTCAAAAAAATATAAAGATACATTCATTATTAGAATATTTATGATTAAACGTCGTTGTGTTAAACAAAAATGAAGATCAAATACTGGGTGAGTCAAAAGTCCTCGGACACCTTCATAATGCGAAACCTGAAGGGGAAAAGGTGAAAAGTTATGATTGCAACTGATGATGGGTGATGGGCTGCAGCATCCTATGGTGTGTATGTTGATCATGGCCCATTAGTTGCCATCATAACTTTTCACTTTTTCCCTTCAGGTTTCGCATTATGAAGGAGTCCAAGGACTTTTGACTCGCCCTGTATTAAGATATATAGTGAATATTTTTTCAGAATATTTTGTAAGCTTTCCTGTCTAGAAGAAATTTTGTAATCCTTCTTAAGCAGGACCATACCCAGAAATTTTTTCGGGGAGGGGGGGGCTGGCCCAATCCAGCTTGTGGAGAGGGTTCCTCCATGTAACAGATTTAGTTGACATGGTGGCCAATTTCGGGGGGGGGGGGGGGGGGTGCATGTTTTCATGAGCGAGTATAATTTTTTGTAATAACACCGTTTACAGAACTAAACAAATTGAAAAATATTCGCATCCCACGTTCTTCGATGTTTATTTACACAGACAAATTGTGAGAGGCAATTCAATTGTCCAGGTGGCAGAATTTTTCTTTCCATTTTTCAAATAATATTTATTTTTTTGTTTTTACAATAAAAAAATCTCAATATCTCTTCCTTGGAATGAAGGCGATGTTTCTTTCTTCGAATGAAGGCGATATTTCTTTCGTATTATCCGGACTTTGGTTAAAAAATCGTATTAATATAGGAATACTATACTCGGGACCAGGAACCAGAGAAAATTTCGTATTAACAGGTTTAGTATCGGCCTCGGTGGCTCAGTGGTTGCGTGAACGCCTCTGATGCCCGAGGACGCGTGTTCGAACCCGGCCGAGGACGACGAGGATTTTTCAGGAGGATATCCTGAGATCACGTACTTCCTTCGGAAGGGAAGTAAAGCCGTCGGTCCCGTGTAGTCGTTTGCCGGCCGCAGGTTAAAGAACCCTTGCGAGGCAAAATTTGCTGATATGACCATAGTAGTTGAAAAGGGACGTTAATGCCAACAAAACCAAACCAAAATCAATAATTTCGTAATAATGGAGTTCGACTGTACATTGAAAGAAAATAGGCTTGGAAATAAATTGTATTGAGTATTTTGCCCATTTGCAGATTCTCTGGAAATCTGCCGAAGGTAAGTGTCAGTGCCCAAATGAAAGGGAAGTCAACTGATGGACTTTGTCAAAATTTTAAGTGGAGTTAAGGAGGCATTTCTTCAGCACTAGTACTTTTCCTAATCCAAAATCGTGGTAAAATTTAAAAGGAACAGAGAAAGAAGCCAATAATCCTTATTGTTTGATTTTAAGCAAATGTTAAATATTTTTAAAAGGTCCTTTTATTTATTTTTTATTAGACTGTGTGAATGTGTAGCTTAGTAAAATTAGGCCCCATTGCTCTATTCTGTATAGGGGCGGCCCCCCCACGACACCATTGATGTGTGTATCTATGGCCAAAAAGAATGGTTTGCAAAATCTTTTATATTTGGAAGAACATACAAAAATGCATATTACCTTGTGAAATCAAATTCTTCTGCAACAAGTGCTTTGGAAGTCTTAGTCCACAATCTATTTTTGGGCTTTACATTGTTTAAATTACGAAGCTTAATAGGGGTCTTTACATGTAAAAGCACTGTTAATATGGTAACAGCAGGAATGGATGAGGGTATCAGCTAATAATATTTGGTTAAAATTGTTATTGTAGCAGTGAATTCAAGCATTGGTTTGTTTTATTAGAGCAGAATTAGAATGGTATATAGCATTTCAGATATTGAAGAATAAGTTACACCATCATGAATTTAAAACTTAATAAAGCAAGTGAATACATAAGAGCAATGTTTCTGCATTGTGTCGGACTTTTGACCGTAAGCATTTTTGCCTTAAAGGTGATTTTTGCTGTAAAAGATAAAATAACGAGAATTGAGAAGAACCTGAAAAAGGATATAAGGAAACGTGAAAACGGACGGTTTGCTTAAATAATTCATTGTAATAACTGATTTTATTTTGAGAATTATATTCAAACACGTGTCCACGAAGTCTTTGTATAAGCTGTTATATAAAGAAATAAAAAGTAACCAGAATACCTGTGGATATGAAATCAGCAAAAGCGGTGGCGTCTTGTTTTTGCCAAGCTGTTAATATTTATATGCTTGTTGATTTGCCTCCTCGTTCAGCATCGGCCATTTTCTGTTTCACTAAATTTTCTTTTGTTAAGAAGTATCAGTCACTGAGGTTACATACCAAGATGCATATACCGTTTGTTTGTAATTAAATTGACAGAACTCAGAACTAGCTGTTGCTCGATTTCAACCGGAATTGTGCCAAATCTGGTATGGGGTAGTGATGATATGGGAAGGATTTCGGGGGGGGGGGTGTAGTTCCAAACGTAGCCGATAGGACAAAAGGTGGCGCTGTGCGTGTAGAGTTACAAAGGAATAAAAGAACCTTCTTTAAGTGAAACATCACGTTTTTTTTAGTACATTCTCTTCCCCAGCGAGGACAGCGACCAATTGGTCACCGTTCTTGTGAACCACACATTCTATCCTCTGCATAACATTTGCTATGGCCTATGTAACATGTCACAAACGGACATTCGATTTCTCGCGAATTCCTTAAACAGGGTGATTCAAAATTCAATGTACAAACTTTTAGGGGAGGTAGTAGGGGTGATTCTAAGCAAAAACGTTCATATGAACATGGGTCCTCATTTGAACGAATCAAATAAACAAATTAAATCAAAAATTAACTATCCGTCAACAAATAAAAATAATATATTGCATAATAAGCTTGTGTTCATTCTTGATTGCTGGAAAGAAACCGAAACTGAACTGAATTTTCTGAATCGGCACAAAAAACAATAATAACAGTTCATTATCCTGTCCTAAGACATTAACAACAAAATAGCTAGAAACTTCTAGCATACCATCGAATCGTAATTTTCCTTCTAGATAATGAGGTTATTGGCGTTGCAAGAAGGTATTTGGAGAAAAGCGATACTGGGATAATGTGTGAACTAAGAGCAAGTGTGCAGATTAAGAAGTGATGGTTTCAAAGTGGACGATTAGAGAGTTTGATTTTATTTAGTGAAAAGATTTGGCGATGAACAATAAAATGAAAACAGCATCTGTCTGGTAAGAGCTGAGAATGAGTGATTTGCGTGGAAAATGTAGATTTTAGTTTTAATAATAGGATTTTTGTATAGGAAGTTAAGGAATCTGAGTAAACTGGATAATATGTCAAAGATATGTTGATAACTCCATTCTCATGTGATTGTTTCTTCATATCCGTTTTTAATTGCCTGAATGGGTGAGATTATTAATTTCATGATTTTCTACTCTCTGTAAACGTGAACCCTTTAAATCCTCATTTGCTAAGGTAGGAATGCAGGAATAAATTAAAGGAAAAAATTCCGCGACTTGCGATCGAATCGGGGACCACGACTCAACGCGTCGCTGTACTAAAATAGCCAAGTGAGCTACTGAGGGGATGTTGATAGCTATGCTGCCTAGACGTGCCTTAAGGACTTCCATGAACCCACCTTGTAGCCAGTAATCAAATCCTGATTTTCTAGTTTAAAAAACAGTTCGTCTTTACTCGAAGATATCTTTTACCGCGAAATTGTTTCTTGGAATTGGCTTCCTACATATTTACCCGCAAGCGATGTAAGGGTTGAAATACACTTGAAAAGAAAAATAGCGTAACTAAATTTTTTTAAGGTAGCCCAAAAAATAGCGCAGGGCCCTGATAAATAGCCTAATCCCAAATTGTAATGGTATTAAAAGAAAAAAAGGAAGACTAAATTGCGCGAGCTGAATTCCATTTCCCCCGTTAATATCATTACCTTATGCTTGAAGCATTAACTCCAGTTTTCATTTATTAATTTCTTCGATGCGAGTAACCGTGGATGCCCGTAAGAACTGGAACGTTAATTTTTCACTTCTCGAATCTGTTGGATCGCGGGTTCGAATCTTGCCATGGATATTTGTGTTTGCCCTGGCTATGTGATAGGAATGGAAATGGCTTGAAAGTCGAAGCGCTTAAAAACCTAATAATCCAAACTGATTAGATGCAGTTTGTGTTGTCCCAGAATAAATTTTCAAGAATACATTTATTAATAATGATTCTTGCTATTTTTACTATACTTTACAGCCAAGGTTTCGTTATGGTGAAAAATATAGCTTATTACAAGGAAATTATTCTTAACTGCAGCTGTGGCTAGGTTCCTTTGCTAATTAATCCAACTGTTGAGTCCATATTAAAATTTTATTCTGTAAAAATGCCGATAGTTGTTCTTTTTATAGAGAATCTATTCTGGTGTATTGAGGTTATGGCATTCCATATTTAGAGCTGCAAACAAGTTGTTTGGAATACTTATGAAATGTCATGTTTTAAGAGCAACTCTTTTTGTATTTCCGTCAGCTTGTGTTGAATGTAATGCTGTGGGAGTGTCGTTCGGTTTTAATTAGCTGATAAAATCTCATAGGCAACGGTTTCCAAAGGGCATAGGGTCGTTGCAAAGGTGAGCTTGCTTTGACTACCGATAATTGATCTCGTCGCTACAAAGTTAGTCAAATGAGCTGAGTTCTTAAAAGCCAGGCTTCTCATATAATGAATCTTGCTTAGAGAGGTGAGATTTTATGTTTTCTTAGATTAAAATCGGGTGCACACCTGGAATTTGTTGCTGCAGTTTGACGCCAACTGCGTTGTTTCCAGTGGACGCTCTTTGAGAAGAGTTTGGTGCAAGAATGAATCTCTGATTTGATAAATCGTTTTCGTTATTTCAACCGAGAAATTTTGCAGCTAATAAGAAGATAGCTTCCATTTCCTCTCTCGCTCTCTTCCTCTTTACGTTTTTTTCCTTCCCCTCCAACCGTTTGTCGCCAAAATGGCATCAGATGACGTCAAGTCCCCACCTAATCGATTGATCTGGGGAGCGAGTGACGTCAGAGCCTCGCTTTAGAGGTGCCTTTTAATGACACATGCAACGGATGAACGCTGTCGGTCCCCAGGCTGCGACTCTGGCTGACGTCATTTGGCATTTTGACACCTGGACCCCATCGACACGCGATTGAATTTGAGCTCGACGCCGTTTGACTAAAGAGAGAAAAACAAAATTGCGGGAATTAAAGAGATAAAGAGTATAATATTTGTTTTTTGCTTTACGGTTTCATGTCAAAAACGTAATTTCCTAGGGTTCTTAAAACAGAAAAACGCAGAGGAAGCATTGGCAGAGTGCGTGGGTTCGATTCCCGAGAATGTAGTCTTGATTGTTATAGCCAGTGAATATTACAAGATTTGATATTTTGCTGTTTCGTTTATTTTTACCTTTTTTTCCCCAAATAAAGAAGAAAACCGATTATTTCCTAATAACACTCTTCCATTTGAGCTTAGGTGATGTGAGGGAAAGCAAACCCTTCTTTAGCTAATAACATACATATAACGGTATGTTAACTGATCAAATATTATAAAATTATAGGGGCATCTGCGTAATAATAGCCTACACCATAATAATACCCTAGACGACTATTTAAGAATTATATAAGCTCTATTCTATATTAGTTGCAGTGCAAAATCATGCATTCCGTTTCTGTTGATGCTTTTGGAAGGAAACTTGGAAATTGAATTAAAACACTTAAGACGCAACTCCAAGTCTAGGTAATGAGCGTCCTTGATTGCATTCTAAATAGATCACATTGACATCACAACGAGATGGTCATGTTATCGACCGGTCTAGCAAAAGCGTCGAGGTGCAATACAAAGCATCAATATGCTTTTGGGGAAGGTACTCAACGCTGACGTTTGACAAAGTTCAGGAGATACAGGAGCTTAGGAAGCTCGAAACCGGAATATTCTTCGACAATCATTAATACAAGGATAGCGAGATATTTAGAGGCCTTACAATAGTACAAAAAGAATTCTTTTACGACTAGTTTCGGCATTCATTCCCGTTTTTTCAAGTCTTATATATCTCCCTAAAAAGCACAATACAAAGAAAGATTCATCATTTGAAATACGAGGATGCTGGAGGCAAACATGGCACATATACCTAAACTCAAAGAAGAAAAGGGGAGTTATCAAATGCAGTTCTTCCTAGAGAGGGTGAAGCTATTAAGGCAGTGTATTTCTGTCAAGGTTCGATATAATTATGCATGAGAATTTGTTCTCGGAGCCAATATTGGTGGTCCTATAGGTTTTTTTTTTATTTTTTTGCATGATAATGTTTCATCGTGTGACCCTCCGGAAACTGAAAGAGTTGAAATTTGAGGTTTTGCCGCACTTAACCTTAAAGGACAATACACGTACTACGCAAAAAAAAAAATTAAAAGTCGATTATAATTTTTTTTCTACAGAATACAATTCTTTGATATAAATATAACACATTTCCGTTGAAATTTTTAATTTTGGTTCAAAATTTCTATATTAAAAAATTTTCCTGAACTGAGTCAGGTCACTGTTATCGATTCACTCCTTTCTCGCTTGCTGAGTAGGATGTTTTTCGCAATCTTTCTCAGTCATAAGTCGCATATTCATTATGCCTCATACTGCGTAGTATTCAGTTGTAAGAATAGAGGTTAATGATAATGATTTATCATTTCATCCATTTCCTCAATATGAAGCAATTAGGAGAAATGGATAATTTTTTCTTGAAGAGATAGGTGGCTTCCGAACGCGTCTAGTCGAATCTGCTCCGATCATTTCGAAATTGATTGTTTTGCTGTTGATCTTGTCGTATTAAGCTCGCTGCGAAAAGAAAACTCTTTGACTGTGACCGAATAGGTTTGAAATATTAACTGAAGTAAAATCACGACAATCACCTATAAGTCAGAGGAATATTAAGCGTCGGAGTAAGAAGATAATTCTAATCGGAATCTCTGATTATATTGTGATAATCGTGAACTGAACACTCGCGATTTATTGGACAAATTTTTTTGTTTTGTTTGGAATTTGCTGTTGAACAAGTGTGCAATTGGAATTTTTTGTGTATCTCTTACGGTTTTCGAGATAGAATTTGGATGTCTCCTAATTTGCATAATTGAGATGATGAAAGGTGCTCCGTCAGATAGAGCACCCTCAAGTTGCTATTTATTCCCTGTATTGGAATTTGCATAACTACATTGGTATCCAAGATAGGAAGGCGGTAACAGACTTTTGATTCACCCTGTATATTATGCAGTAAACGTACTTGCTTTTACATTTACTTATTATTATTTATTCTTAACAATTTACAACAAAATCCATCAATTTTAATGGGCTATTCATACGCGTTATAGATAACGAGTGAAATCGTGAATTTTGGGCTGCTATCTTCTTTGTTGAGGGTGTTGGCTTTTTAGTGACCAATCAGATCGCGACTGATGATGTTGACTACTGAATCGAACTATTTTAGATTTTTGGCGGGAAATTCAAGAGGAGGATGACCCCTCGTTGAGTGAGATAAGACCTTTTCAACCATGTGTGTTTCATGCTCTTTCTCCTCCGTTTGCTCGGACAAAGGATTCATAGTTATTTAACTTTGTGGCCTTTTCTAATTCGGTGACCTCATTGAGGGATTGTTTATAAGTAAATTATAAATATAATTTTTACTTTATTATTATTATTATTATTATTATTATTATTATTATTATTATTTTTATTCAGCGCCTGCACTATAAATTCTTACGAGCAGCCACTACTTAGAAGGTTCCTTAAACTGTGCATTGACATATTTTTTATGAAAGTCAGTTAAATCTCTTGAGGAATATATTTTTTATAAAAAAAAGTAAAAAGAAATTGCTTTAGCATTCATACAAGCGAACGAAAGTCATTAAAGTTTTCACGATAAAGTGGGGAATGTACATAAAGAAACATTTTCCTCAAAGAAACTTCTCCCCCCCCCCCCCCTAACATGCACGGTAGAGACTGATCTGATGTTCCATAAGGAGCAATCTATACTAAGGTTGGGTACTTTTTATCGAGCACTACTTCCATCAAGCTTGAAACAAAACGCTGTGTATATACTCCCTTTGCGTAATTATACAAAAGTTTTAATGTGAAATTTGTGAATGATATGAATGTGAAGCTATGATGATTGTATCATCAGAAAGATTTAAGTGTTGGGTTCATGTTGAATTAATTCATAAGATGTCTTTTTTTTTTTTCTTTGTGTTTTGAAGGACCCCGATGTGATTCACGCCGCCCTGCCCGTCTTCCACCGGCCTCCATCGACGGAGCGCGACACGACAGTGATGCGACCGCCGGACTCTGACGCCATGTGCCTGCAGGTGCATCGACCCGAAGTGGAGCCGGTGTCCCCGGCGTCGACCGACTACCTCATCCCGATCCCGTCGTCCAACTACAGTCTGAGCACGGAGAAGACGGAGCTGCCGTCGGGGTCGAGCGTCGAATCCATCGACAAGCTTCTGGAGCTGGAGGACAAGGCTCCGCCTCCACCGCCGGCCCCAGCGCCCAGCCCCATAGCGGCGCCCACTTGGGAGAGGAACTTCACTTGTGGGGGTTACACGAGCGTACCAACCCAAGAGGACGAAAGCCCGTCGTCGTCGCAGCAGCAGCAAGAGTGCCGATCGCCACCGGCCAGCATCGCCCGCCAGAGACCCAAGAAATCGACTGCCAATGCCCCGGCCAATCACCTCATCCCCTTGGACAAGCCGGCATCGTCGGGACTGTCGCTGGATGCGTCGGCTCTCGCTCGCCAGCATCTCGCCACTCCTTACCCGTACGCCAATGTGGATGTGGCGAAGAACAAGAACAGCGACGACGCTTCCTCCTATGTCATTGGCAACCATTACGACAAGGAGATCACTTGCTGAATCCAAACCTACTGCGTTCTGATTTTGTTCTCTTCTTCATTGTGATTAATCATAAATATTTTGATATTTTTTCCTTCACGAGGAAACTGTCGGTACCCCATATTGGAGAAAACTCATATAGCATTAAAAAAAGGACAAAAAAGAAAAAAAAAAACGTTGGATGGTTATGAAATGAATAAATATAATTTAAATTATTTATTTTTAGAGAAGTCGACATATAAATCACACCTGCTTAGAATTTTTATGAAAAATAATAACAAAGCCAAAAAAAAATTATACCAAGAACTGTGCCAAACTTTTATGGAAAGCTCATCATAGAAAGAAACATTGTTGAATGTTAATAAAAAATTTTAACTCTGTCTATTTTCTTCGTGTGCAGCTCGAAGCTAAGTGTGAATGTGTCGATTCTTATTTTGTCAGTGCGTTTTTGTTGTGTATTGTTGTTGGGATCACCAAACGCTTACATTGGTCGATTGAGTTCGTCGATGTTTAATTTTATGTAAAAAATAAATTAATAAGAGAGAAAGATTTCTAAGTTGTTGTATACTCTGTAAGTATTCACATAAATTTCATTTAATAAATAAAACTTGGAAATTTCTTTCTTGAAAGAGAAGATGCGGCAAAGTCTCTTTCGGTCGATCGAGCAAAGTAAGCAGAGACGAGATGTGTGCGGTTTGGTTAGGGTGACCATATTTCGAAACGAAAAATCTTGAGGCTCTGATCGGAAGATGATGTCATTTGACCGGGCATTGCTAATTTTGTTGCATTATTATTGAATTTATAAGCATGAAAAGAGTTTTTAAAGGGTAAACTGCCACAAAATGTACTACCGTGTTATGTGACCACGCGGTACTGTTTTATAGAAATCAAGACATTTTGATAAAGTAATAATTTTTTATCTTTGGTAAACGTAAAAATAAGCCAGGACGAGTTTTTTAAAAAGAAAATCCTTCATTATTACAGAATTTTACTTAAGCGAAAGTGCGGGACATTATGAAAGTGTGGTCACTCTAACCGCGGCCGAATGAATTCGTCTGAAGTTGGTGAGCAATGAGCGATAGGTGGTTTGTAAGTAAATGTATACGTGTTGTTATTATGTGATTATTATTATTATTATTTATGTAAGTTGCATCGAGAAGTCGGCTGCAAGCCGTGTTTTGAGTTGTTGCGGGAAAGCTCGATTTGGCGGGAAATTTGACCATGAATTACCGTTAAACTAACCACATTTCCGTTAGGCTTAACGCCGACTTCCTTGCATTGGATTGCGTTGAGCTGCTCCTCGGTTGTTTTGTTTTTGTTTTATTTTGAACTTTCCTGTACAAACGGACCTCTGTGCTCAGTTGCTATTTTCTTCTTCTTCTACTTCCTGTTGTTTCCATTTTTTGTCCATGACGTGTTCATTGTGTATGAAACCAAAATGATGTACATAATATTGTTCATTTAGTGAGCCTGTCATTGTTGAAAACTGTTCATGTTTGTTGAAAAATTTCTTCGATTCCATCCTGTTTTCGTTCTTTATGATGATCTCTTAGCCATTTTGTGTTGAGAATTTATTTATTTTGAATTTTTATTATAGAGTCATTCTAGTCCTATTTTGTTTTAGAATTTCAAAACCTTTTTTGAATATTTTTTTCCATTGCTTATTTATAATTGATGTTGAATTTTTTTAATGTTTTAACATTATTATAATATTAATTATTATTATAAATAAAAACGATGATTTTTGTTGAAAATTCTTTTTGTGATTTTTTTTAAGTTTATAATAAATTAATTTTGATCGGAAGCGCGTCATTCGCGATTGCTCGTGGCCGTTTCACTGTCCGGATATCTTTGCCGTTTCATTGACACCCGCCGCCGCCGTTCGGGTGTCGGTTGGGTTTGCGCGCCGTTCATGGGTTTGCAGCGCGGTTTCATTGATAAATCGGAGGCCGCCATTGCTCTGCTGTTTTCATTCTGTTCGTGGAGAAACAAAATCAATAAGGGAGAGAGATGTGGTGCGCATGCGCTGTTTTCATTAATGAATCTAAAGCAGACGCCATTCAAAATGAAACGAGAGCTGAGTGAAACAGCGCGCATCACGAAATTGGCCACGAAGAGATCGATCGTCGTTTTGGAAGGGAACTTATTCGTTGTAATAAAAGCAAGCAAATGGGATTGATCGGTCCACTAAGCATTCGATTCGGAGGGCAATGACCTGTGCGATTTTTTTTTTTTTTTAATTTTATTATTTACAGAGAGCATGCGCAAGCCGCACTTCCATGAATGAAAAGCATTTTTACAAAAAGAAATATATTATAATCCGATTGCCGGAGGGATACGATTTGGCTACACACAATGCACCCACAAATTCTCACACCAAACCCTCGTAAAAATGAGGCGCGTTGTGTGATATGTGTACGTGTGTATCGTGCGTGATCTCCACTGAAGGAGCAGCAGTAGCGTCTCGTCACCTGTTTTCCCCGGTCCCTTTCCACTCAGCTTGGAAGGGGACGACGAACGAAGGAGAGAGCGCACGTTTAAACCTCCTCTGAGCGTGTTTTATGAATGAAAAGCCTTCCAGGAATAAAGAAAAACGAAACTACGCGCTCCTCATCGGGCTCAGTCGACAGAAAGAGTGTAGGGGGTTGAGGAGGAAATGGGGCCGTTTAACGCAGACGAGGAAAGAAGGCGAAATGCCTTTTTTAGATTTAAATTTTTTATTTTACGAGATCGTTTTGATTTGTACGAATTGAGTGAAAATATAATTTTAATATGCTTACGTGCGCTTTAAATTATACTGACGGAAAATAAAATTGCAACACCCTGAATATGTTTCAGCTTAAGATTAGACGTACAGGTAATGTAGATCGATTACAATAAATGATCATCAATGCAGATCAATAACGTAAGCTAATTTAGTGTAGCATGTAGCACACAAAACGATGGTGATGGACATCTGGAAAATGTCGCTTCCAAGCTCCAAGACATGGTCTATGTCTCGGAATATTTTATTTGAATATCTATTAACACCCTAGCACCACAGTTTAAGGATAAACACAGATGCGCTAAGCCATTGTTAAAAAGTGTTGCGACAAATCCTAGCGGTGTATACTGTACCACAGATATGCCAAATGAACAGGCAAAGTGTTTACTGCATGCACCGCTTGGTCTAGACGCAACATTTTTAATAATGGCTTGGCATATCTGTGTTTCACCTTAATCTGTGCCTAGCATGCACATAATATACTCAAACCAAACTCGGCAAAGTCTTTCAGGAGGTTGCAGTTTAATTTTCCCTCCGAATATTTTCAGCACGGAAACGTCATACTTTGTTACACGATCATAAAAAGTCATTTTTAATCGTATTTCTAACAATAATAAGCCCTGTATTATGATTGAGTACGATGATTTAACAATGTATGACTTTTTCGTGCGAGGCTTTCCAACACCTCCTAGAGAGAAGGTCTGCGGACCAAAGGTGTATGCATTGTTACATCATCATCAAGCGGCCAAATTTAGGGCTTATTATTGGTAGAAATACGATAACAATAGCCGCTTGATGATGATGTAACAATGTATACACCTTTTGTCCGCAGGCCTTCTCGTTTGTTGGAAACAATGAAGATTGTATTGTTGCTCTACTTCCTACTTATATCGAGAAATAACACAAGCTCTTTAACTATAACCATGACCTCCTTTATTATTACAGACCTGTTTTACTGAATAATTTTCATTGTTGTTTTTGGCATTTCTCAATTTTGCCATGGTGCTGTTTAACCTCCCTCTCCGACTGTTTCCAACAATGAAGGTTACATTGTTTCTTGGACTAAGATGGTCAGGTGACGTTAAAAACAAACTGAATAGGCATTCATTTCATTAACCATATTTATGTTTCTTTTTATTCGCTATTTAAGTCCATTTTATAATAAGGATTCTAGGCAAAAAAGTTTTAATACATTATGTATTTTTTTTTATTTCGTTTACACTACATTTTGTTTATCTTAGTTGGTTATCAGGAAACAAAAGTGAATTAAAAGAAAGGTTAGTAAACCAACTAAAGAATTGGCATATGTGCATTTTAGGCTCATGCTAATTCAGGCTTCGTTAATACTTACGGAAAAATAAAGATAAAATTAACGAAATGTTTACGCACTAGCAGCATGTAATTACTGTATAATTTCTTATGCAAATTCCGAGTTATCCGTCAGTAAAAAGTTGGTTATCCAGATCGCTACGCTGTAAGCTGACATCTTAAGCCCAAGTTTTATACGTAGAGTAGCGGGCTTAAGAGATCATCTGTGTAGGGTTTCGGATAACCAACTTTTTATCGACGGACAACTCGGATTTTCTTTGTTATGATGTATGCATACTTTAACTTTATAAAAATAATTACATTTTAGAAGGATACAATTTGATTAAATTAAATAACTTTCAATTAAATTTTTAATCAAATTTTAATCACTGATATTTTAATTTTATTTTATAATTTTTTAAAATTTTATAACAATAGTCTAAAATAGTCACATGGTTTGAAAAATGGTCGAGAATTATTTATCAAGAAATTTTAAAAATTTTTCAAACTTGCATTGAAATAAGGATGGCATCTAAATCATGCCATCTAATAGTTGTAACCTGTATTAGAGTAATTGCATTTTAGACTATTGTTATAAAATTCAAATATAATTGATTAAAAGTTGATTAAAAATTTAGTTGAAGGTTATTTAATTTAATCAAATTGCATCCTTCTAAAATGTAATTATTTTTACAAAATGTGCATACATCATAACAGAGAAATTCTTTAGCTGGTTTACTAATTCACTTTTGTTTCCTGATACTTTTTCTTTCAATTTTTGCTTAATCAGGGACAAGTTCAGATTTTCCTTTTCATTTTTTGAATTCATTGTTTTCATTTTGTTGTTGCTTTAATAAATAATCGATGCTGCTTCGTTACTATTCAAGTTTTGCCTATTCAAAAAGCAGGCGACGCGATTAACCGGAAATAAAAACAACTCTCAATGACACATCGTGCACTCTGGAGGTAGATTTCAGAAACTAAAACAAAGAATCTCCCATAGTAATACATGCTATAGACCTTTTTCAGACGCGCATTTCGCCGCTAGATGGCAGAGCAGCGCTACTTCCGTCCGCCATTATGAGATGTTGGCTTTTAAGAGTTTCAGGCAAGAGAGTGTATGGGACAAGAACGATTGCGGCACTCGCAGGCATCCCCTTTTCTATTTCTAGTGTTTTTAGTGCTCAGTTGGAAAAGCTAAACAAGCAGGATTCATGCTGTGCCGTGGTAGGTTGCTCAAATAGCTATTTTCGATTGCGACAACGGAAGAAACAAGTTTGTGTTGCTGACGCGCCTTTACAATATGAAGACTGCCCTTGCTTGGTGCCTTTTTCTTTATTTTTATTTCTAAAAAATGATGCAGAAAAGCTGAAATGGATGAATGCAATTAACAGAAATTTTTTATATGTCTCAAGGAAGCCGTGTATTCTTATTATGTTTCCACAAATCAATTCTTACTCAACCGCAGTGCAGGATGCATGTAACCAGAGTTGAACAAGACTTGGGCTTAAGATTTCAGCTTTCAATATACTGGTCCGGATAACCAACTTTTTAGCGACGGATAACTAAGAATTTTACATAAGAATTTATATAGAAAGTATATGCTGCTGGTGCGTTAACATTTCGTTAAGTTTTAATCTTCACTATCCGCACATCACACGATGACTGATCATGCGACCAAGGTAAGTGATTTTATTTTTTAATAATAACTGGCAGACTCCCTCTAACGAACTGATGTATACCCCCTTTTCTATCTAGTCACAGTAAATGGCTAAGAAGTGATAGTTAAATTGATAAAAATTTCATTTATCTTGGTCGCATGATCAGTCATCGCGATGTGCGGAGAGTGAAGACATAACGAATTTGTATATTTCATCTGTATATTTCACATTTTCCATCCACTCTCGAATTCTCATAAAAATAGTTGCCATGACTTATGTCTCAATCCTCGTATTAAAAGAAATATATAATCTATAGTCTACATATATTTTGTGTAAAACATGTGCAACAACGGTTTCTGAGAACTTTAACCAACACAACGAAATCTTCCTCATTTCGCACTTATTTCACGAGCTACACATTTTAACAATCAACCAAATATTTAAGCTGCAAATATCTTCTTTTATAGATAAAATTATAAATTTCAATTTAACCACAACAAGCATCTTTAACCAATTATTATTTTGTTGTAAGATTTTTGAATAATTATGAATTTTTGTTTAAGACTCCGCTAATTTAAATTATTACTGTCCTCGTAATTTAATTTTGGTTGATGCCTTAAATTATTATAATTTTAACTAACATATTATTTATTAACCGAAAAATTTGTATTTATTTTGTGTATACTTTTAACTACGGCGCCCGCCAAGAACCAACTCGTCGGTCTTTGACCATACAGGTCTTGGTTGGGTGCCTCTGTATTCTAACACTTTAAAATAAATAAATAAATAAATAAATAAAGTTATACGAAAACTGTAAGTTTACTGAAATATGTATTTCCGCATCTTGAAATTATGTAAATATTGATCTAACTTTTTAAATGAGCAAACATTTAACATTTTTGTATTTTAAATGAGTTTTAACTGCGATTAAATCAGTCTTATTTGATCCAGAACAAAAGCTGGATGAAGCTATAAATGAAGCTAGAAACATATCTAGCGATTCGCGTTCTGTATTCCCTTTGCGACTCGCAAGGAGATCACACGGTATTACACATGTTTTTAGCTTCATTTATATGCCCCACTCTTGACGAGATGAGGCAACATTATGCTCTTTTGACATATAAATATTAAAATTTCTTCGAAATGTTGGTAATAATAGCTTCCATCGCACATGCATATACTAATCTGACACTGCTCTTTCCGTTTCTTCCAATTTTAGCCATTTTCGCAAAGATTTTAATCAGTAAGATAAAAATCCTCGCTCTTATAGCATGCATTACCATTACAAGTGGGCTCCGTAATGGCGGTCGAGTCAGCTAGTATAAACATATAGTAGCTCTATAAGTGCCGAGGCTTTCTTTATAGGAGGTGTTGGGCGAGGCCACCGAGGTAACAAGCAACGGACCACCTAAAGAGAAGGCCTGTTCATTGAAACGTCATACATTGTTACATCATCATCAGAGGGCGAGATTTAGGACTTATTATTGGTAGAAATCATAGTCTTTTTATCCCCTGGTCTGTATTGTATTGCTATTTGAGATGTAGACAAATTCATGCAATAGAGGGGACTACTAAAAACGCTTCTTGCATGAAGCACTGTATAAAGAAAGTATGGACAATCGTTGTTGCAAGAAGCCATTTTGATTCCTTTTTCATATGATGATTGCTCCTTGTTTTGAAAGTATTCTGCAGTAAATTCAAACTTGCAGATTGAACACTTCCTTTTTGACAAAAGTTAGAGGGAAATGTGCCTCTGAAGTTTGAATTTGCTACAAGACAAGAAGCAATCATCATTTGAAATATGATACAAATGGCTGTTTATAACAACAGTGGAATTTGCGCGTGTGCACAGACCAGGGGATTAAAAGACCGTGGTAGAAATCCCTAATTTTTGGTAGAAATCCAATAATAAGCCCTAAATTTTGCCCTCTGATGATGATGTAACAATGTATGACATTTCAGTAAACAGGCCTTCTCTTTAGGTGGCGTTGGCATAACCTCAGCAATCATTGTTGCAACAAACAAAAAAAAAAAACCTCAGCTATAACAATATCATTCATAACAATATAGGTATTAGGAACTAGCTAATAACAAAACTGGAATGAAGGGGCCTTGATAAAGCAACACAATTTTATTTATTATGGTCGACGCTTTTTAACAGTTTCGTCATCTACACAAATGAAGAATTCAAAAATTGAGAAAAATAATTAAAAATATACAACAATTGTTAATTGAAATATAAACAATGAGTGGCATATTTTATAAATTCACTATAATATTAATTTAACTCAGAACTTATTATAAACAGCATTTTTAGTTTCACTTCCAGGAGCAAGAATACATAAATTGTTGGGTGAACCCAGCCTTGAGCACGTAACATAAAGTTGTCCGTGGGAGAAAAATGGCGATCTCGAATCCACTCCGCAGTACTTTAATAGACTGCCCCTGCGACTTGTTGATCGTCATCGAGAGCGCAAATCTCACCGGAAATTGCAGTCTCTTAAAGTTAAAAGAAGATCCGTCGGAATGTATCAATGGAATAAAAACTGTTACAGCCTCTCCTTTTCCTGATAAGATAATCACTTCAATTACATTGCCCAGCTTCAGAATAATTCGTCAAGTACTTTCTAGATCCCAAATATAAGATAATAACTGAAGAAACATCTCCAAGATTTCGAAAGACAAATTGAAAAGGGAAGGAAAAATTCCGCGACTTGGGTTCGAATCAGGGACCACGCCTATCGCTGGCACTACTCTTACCAACTGGGCTACCGCGGATATGAACCGCTTTGCTGTTACAAGATATCATTGAAGCCACATAGCAACCTAGGTCGCGGAATTTTTCCTTCCCTTTTCAATGTGTCTTTCGAAATCTTGGAGATGTTTCTTCAGTTATTATCTTATATTTGAATTATTTTCATCAATTTATTTGATGGTTAAAAGGTAAGGATATTCCCGAGCTTCGAGTCGGGGCCTGCTCTGCCGATTGAGTTGCTATGTGGCTTCAATGAAGTCCATTTGGATACCTTGTAACAGCAAAGCGGTTCATATCCGCGGTAGCTCAGTTGGTAAGAGCAGTGCCAGCGATAGGCATGCTCCCTGGTTCGAACCCAGATCGCGGAATTTTTCCTTCCCTTTTCAATTTGTCTTACTTTCTAGATATTCGACAAAACGTCTGTAATCAAAGGTATTTATATTATTTTGTCCAACTCCTGTATAAGAATTGCTGCTCATTGCTAATTCTTGGATACAAATTCTTATAATTGCCAAAGCAACAGAACGCTTTTTCATTTCACATCATCATCAGGTTTACATAAAACCCGCCACTCACATCCACCCTAGAGGTGCTACAGGTTTTTAACCCCCACAGTATTTTTTCTATAGATTGTAAATCATATGTGCATCAAGTTTGGTTGAAATTGCTCCATGTGTTGCAGAGTTACAGATATAAAATTGCTTAATGTTCGTTTATTTTTAATTAATGAATGTAGCTCGATTTTTTTGAACTCTTTATTTATAATTTGACGCTATAAATGAGGAAATTGGAAACACGTCGGTCGTAATATATAAGATTGTATTTATCAAGGCCCTTCATTTCAATTTCATTACAATATCACCCATAAATACAATTAAGCATCCGACCGAAAATGAATTACGCGGAAGTTCAGATAGGGCTTTACATGGAGTGTCTACTTTATTACTTA
The DNA here is from genome assembly GCA_023313115.1 of Rhysida immarginata. NCBI lineage: Eukaryota > Metazoa > Arthropoda > Chilopoda > Scolopendromorpha > Scolopendridae > Rhysida > Rhysida immarginata. Next base: position 66,106 of record JAHWFO010008957.1, read on the forward strand.
ATTACTTTTAAACCCGCTTATCCGTTAGGGTCGCGGGGGCAGCAGCCCTATGGAGGATCTCCATCGATCGTGATCTTCTGCCATCAGGAGCATGTCCTGAATAATAATACCCAAGCGACTCGAACCCAGATTCTCCATGTAGTCTAGCACCTGGTTCTAGGATGACCCCTTGGTCTCTTAACCACCGGCTTGGAAAATAACAACTGCCTAGGAAGACCAATTTGCTGCATCCGTATCGCGTGGCCATACCAGCGCAACTGAGAACTGTCAATGTGGAGAAGTAGCGGCTCAACATCTAAGGACTCCCATATTGTGCTGCTGTGCACTCTATTTAGTAAGGTAACACCTGCCACATCTTTCAGAAATCTCATTTCGAACGCTTGTACCCGCGATCACACTCTTTCGGTCATTACTCATGACCATGGGTGAATGCCGCCCATCAGTCGTGAATGCAGTCCCGATATACTTGGACTTCTCCACCTGTCTCACTGGGGCTCCCCTAACATGGAAAGCTCACTGAGCAGGCTTTCTTGAAAGGACCAGAACCCCAGTCTTAGCCACACAGACGTTCATCCCAGCCTCTTCACATGTGACTGCAAACCGGTCTAGTGCATGCTGAAGGTTGGTGCGAGAAGACCGAAGGAGGACAAGGTTGTCAGCAAAGCAGTCACTCACACAAACATGCTCATAGCCTCGGCTGCCCCTGTCTGTCCTGTCTATAAAATAATGAACAAGAGGGGCGATAGTACGCACCCTTGGCTGAGTCTAACACTCACGGTCTTGATTTAAAGCCATTTATCCGGATGCACATCTCAGAGCTTTCGTGCAGAGACATGATAGCAACAATTGCTCATCCACTCCGTACTCTTGCAACACTTGCCAGAGTTTCTCCCGAGGAACTTTGTCGTATACTTTTTCGAGGTCCACAAAGCAAGTGTAGACATCTTTTGCATACTCCTAGGATTTCTCAAAGATTTGCCTTAGAGCAGAGATGTGATCCCCCAACAGTTTGCAGTGGAGCATTTCCCGAATTGAAATGCCTCGATAGTTGTTGCAATCCTTTTTGAAGATAGGGATCACAATTCCTGTCTGTCATTGCTTAGGGGCCTGGCCAGATATCCAAGAAACCTGAAACACCTAAGTCAGCCACAGGATACCATCCTGATTTAAGGCCTTTAACATCTCAGACCGGACTTCATCATCACCTGCAGCTTTGCCAGTCTTCAGGGACTTAATTGCCCACCTGTCTTCTGCTTCGCTATTCTCCGCTGTCAAATGTCTCAGTTGTTGCTGTCATCGGATTAAGAAGAGATGCAAAATATTCCTTCCACCTATGCAATATTTAAAAATTCCAGATGGTGGATTACAATATCTCCGAACCTGTCAGGAATTAATGTTGATCGCTTTAACGTTGTTGCTCTTGCGGCATGAGGGTGGCCATTGTCCTGATGCACGATCGAAGTATTTTATGTTGCTTTTTTATTATTTCTAAATTTGATGTTCACGGGATTAATTATTAGCAATTGACATGAAAATGGAAAAAAAAACCGTCGTGATCTATTCTATGTGATCTATCAACTCTTGGACACTTCCAGGGAATGAGACCTGCCCACGCTGTTTTCAACAATCGTCAACGCTGTTTTTGAAAAAATTATTCTCGGTGTCAGAAACGGAGACACACACACAGACACACTACACACACCACTTGAAATTTTCCTCCCACGCACGGAAACGTGTTCGAACCCTTGACCTATGAGGATGTGATGGCATTCGGTGGAGGTTTGCTTTTCTTTTTTATTTCTCTGATTAAAATGTCGATGAAGAAATGAGACACACAAAGAGAGCGGGCGAGAGAGAAAGCGCGCTCGAGATGTTGGATCGATAAATCCCTTTCCCGCGTCAATTGCGTAGAAAATTAATCACGCTTCGAGCGCTTCTCACCTGGTTTCGAGGAGTTCTGTGGTCTCGCCTGTTCTTGAAGTTTTTCGTGCACTATATAGGTAGCGCTTCTTTCGTGAGATCGAGGGCTTTCCCCGCAATGCACGCTTGCTGAGTTTGAAAACGCGTTTGCGGAGTTTTTATTTTTTTTTTTATTTATTTTATCGTCACGCATTGTTGCTAAGTAATTAATGGCGCTGAAGGAGGGACCCGTTTGAGGGTGACGTCATCTGTCTCACGCCTGACACCCATCTATGGCATTCCCATCCTACGCTTAGATGAAACGTCATCAGTACACGATGACGGGAAGGGAAGGGACCCGTCGTCACGAAGTGAAGAAGAGAAAGTCGGCGGAAGGGGTTAAGCGTACGCTCTACTTGGCTAACGGAGTAAGCAATTTAACATTCTTTTAAAATATAAATACAAGGAACTGCTTTCTTAGATATTATTATCCTGTTCATTCAAGTACGAACTTAATGGGTTGTTTAGATCTCGCTAAAAAAGTTTACTAATTAAAGTTCCTAAGTCTGCGAGGCGTGGGTTCTCCAGCGGGTGACGTAGCCCGTTCCTGCTACTTGGGGTGAGTCGCGTAGCGCTTGCAGGTTGTTGTTTATGGAAAATGGGTTTTGTCGTGTTATTAAGATACGCTTATATAGTCCCTGTTGATGAAATAGGTTCTTTATATTTTCTTCAGCACAATTCTTGTTGGAGGATGAAGAAGCAGCTGCAAGTGTCAAGACGTGTCCAAGAGTGAATTTGCTGTAGATGCTAATAATGAAGTCTGAGAGAAAAGTAAGTTTTTTCTGCATTCGTCTGATTAAGTAATTTATAATTTAAGATTTTCATGGATCAAAAGTTACTGAAAGTTGGGAGCAATAAAATGATGTAAAATAAATTAAAAAAAATTTTTTTTTAAATGAATAAAGGGCCTCGACTAATCGGAATTGAAAAGTTTGTATTCGTAGAAAAGTGCTGAGTAGCGAAAGTTCAAAAGCAAACTTTATTTATGAGGGAGTTCAATAAGTAATGCAATATAATTTTTTCGTTACCTCTTTTCATAAAACAAATTTTTCTAGTATCCTCCTTTCAAATCTATGGACTTATGCTTCCTTAATATCAAAAATCGTATGCTCTCTCTGCATAATTATTCACCTACCTGACTTATCCAGTATAGTTTAAAGAAAACTGCCTAACGTATCTAATCTACCAATAACGTACGTAAAATATCTGAATATATAGAGTCTTGTACTGCAATGATAATTATTTTGAAAATAAAGATCCTGACATAGCAATACTGATAAAAAATTCTTTTAATTGCCGACGCGTTTCGATTTTAACATCACCAACTGAATATAATGAAGTTACAATAGCACTAATTAAATATTAAATCCATCGTTTACAAGACAACAGCTGATGACTAGGAAATACTTCTTGCAAGAATACTTGTAGCATCTGACGAAGTACTGGAATGCCAGGAATTTTCGAGAGTGTGCCAGAGTTTCGTATAAAACAAGTGAGTGCAGTTTGTTCACATTTGGCATAGGCTGTACAAGTAACTACATAGTAACAACCTAAAAAAGAACAGAAACCACATTTGCACAAATGAGATTTTGTAAATCTTTTTCACGCGCTTTCTCGCTGATGGACAGGACAGGGTCTTCAAAATGAATAGTCAAAACGAAGTCTAGAGCCTTGAACAAAAAAAGGGGAGTTAATTCTCAGACATGACTTAGTTTCCTAATTTCCCCGTCCAGGAATTATCACCCGTAATCCCTTTTTTTATTAATCGATCTTACGGTTTGACTATACATCCGTGGCTCCAGATTAAAAATCTCATTTGTGGAATCGTAGTTTAGTTGTTAATACAGTACCTAACTAATTGTATGCCCTATTATCTGCCGTGGTTAAACTAGTTGTATGCCCTGATCGTACCGCCTCAATGATAGTTCTCCTAACGACTGCCGTCTCTCCATAGACATTTTTTGCCGTGAATATGTTTATGTTAGTCTCATTTTTCCGCTAAAAGTAATTCGATTACCAAATATCAATAATATCACTCACAGATATACCAGCTAATTTTTTCGCTGACATTTAGCGGAAGGCGATAAAAGTACGGGAAGATGTTGTACATAAAATATTTTATTTTTCCATCATAAATTTGGTTGGATAAAGGTAATGTGTTCTATTACAGTAGCTCCGTAGCGGTTTTGAATTGCACGATTTTGAATGTACGCAGTTCGAAGTTGGCGCATATCGTGAATTTGATTTGATGGGTATAGGTCATTTAGCTTTCTATCTACTACCTGTAAATGGAGCAACGGCAATAACCGCTTGTTTTTATTATTATTTTTTTTTGGCATCCGCTGATTGCAATGTTTTTTTGTGTGCAATTTGGATCCTGTATTGTACGTGATGAAAGCTTTAAGAATGCTACTCTCGAAGAGGAGTTTTCACGAGCTACAAGAAGCTATTATTGGAAGCATACGAACAGAAATGAAATTTATTCTTATACACGTGTTGCTCAATCTCTTAAATTTAAAACAGTTGACGAGTTATATCAAGATTATTGTCTCATATTAATTTGCAACCTCTGTCTATAAAGTTCGGTGAATGATGTCATATTGCTAACGGTCGTATGAGTGCGCCACCGTCGTTTCTTGCTCCAGTCAGGTCGAGACATGTATAAACAAATTTGAGAGAATCAGCGCTGCGAGTGTGTTTATCGTGTTTAAACAGGACATTGAAGAGTGAAGGTGTAATTGCGCGCGGTCGAAACCCAAAATAGATCAGCGACCCTAAGAAATGCTGACAACAGTTTACAAAGAAAGTGGTATCACTTTGAAGTGTGTTTATGAGTGGTTTAAACGGTTCCGAGGATGCCGGAACACCGTGGAAGACGCCCCCCGAAGTGGCCGGACATTCAACATAATGTTATGACTCAACTGAAGGCTATCCCTAAAAACGACTACTCCAGGAGTTTCCAGGACTTGTACAGCCGTTCGCAGAAGTGCATTACCATCGGCGGGGATTACTTTGAAGAATAGTAACTGCTGTTTCATGTAAGCCAGCAATCCACTCGCAATATGACATAATTCACCGAACTTTATGGACAGAGGTTGTATAACTGTCAAATGGTCCAGCTAGAATGAAAATGAGCGCATTATAAGCGTGATAAAACATAGAGAAATTAAAAAGTTTCCTAAGCAATCCATTTTATTATGCTGATTGTTTTTTATATTATGTACTGTACAGTGATCTGAGCACGACACAATGATGTCACCATTTAGATTTTGGGCAGAGCAATAGTTCGCAGTAACAACTCCTGAATAGCTGAGAGTGACGTCCTTTGCAGTTTCTCATTCGCGTATTATATGTTTGCCACAAATGCAAATTTTCTGCTTTCCCTGAAAACCATATCTGCCGCTGATTTAATGCGGTGTGAGGCTGTTGTTAATGAAAGTGATTGCATTACGGAGTTTAATTGATGTATGCAATTTGTCTTTTAATATCCTTTGTTATAAAAAGTTGATTTTCTGCCTTTATTAAGAGGTCATGCAGGCAAGAATTGGCATGAGGCGCGAGAGAAGATTCGGACGAGAAGAAAAAATGGAAAAGGGAAGGCAACTAGATGGGGTAAAAGGAGGGAAGATACTCCTTGATTAAAAGTAAAAGAAAAAAGTTTTGCTTCCAGAGAAACTGGTATTCCTTTTGTATAGATGTCATTGAGTTGTTAAACGATCAAATCCACTTCGCTGGGATGAAGACTAATTTCTATTGACATATTGAAATCTGACGAAGACATTTCATTGAAGAGTGAATTGGAAAGTTGGAGGGAATCGCATGACTGAGGAGTAGCAAGGTGCTATTGATCAATATAATGGCGATGCAATTGCATATTGGATATCCAGTCTATTACTGCTTATTGACGATTAAATGTTACTCGTCCCTTTCATAATTGCGTAATTATTATGAAGTAGATATTCCCTTTCTGTGTTATAGACACAATTGGAGAACGATTGGTGGCCGCTATTTCCGAAGCTTGTGGTAGATTGACACCGAGGACTCGTTCTACGGTGGTGAATTCCAGTTCAGTGCCGATTACGTTTCTCTCATGATGCCTCACCCCATGCTTGAACATGTAGTGGTAACTGTGTTCATATAAGACATTCAATTAAGTGCGCACTGTAGATTTGAAGACGGAAAACCTTATAATTTCTAAGTTCGATACTGTTGCAGAATGATTCTCCAATTAAAGACCCATTCAAATCAATAAATTTTGGATTCCTGCACACACTAGAAAATTGTCTTTATAATAAACGAATTTTAAACAATTTACTGAAACTGTCGATTTATTAAAAAAAAATTGACACGAATCCAGGATAAATCTGGCCACCCCATTGGTTTCTAACCCCCTCCCTTATGGTGGTCTCTCTAAGCACGACATAATGATGTCACCATTTAGATTTTGGGAATAGCAATAGTTCGCAGTAACAACCCCTGAAAAGTTGAGAGTGACGTCCTTTGCACTCGCTCACCGCTGCTGTTACGTTTAGAGGAATGCAGATAGATAGATAGATAGAGAGAGAGAGAGAGAGAGAGAGAGGGGGGGGAGTAGGAGAGAGGGGAATGCGTGCCGCAAGTGACGTCACACTTCTTGACGTCACAACTGTGTAGGAGGGGGTGATGGGGTTAAGAATTTTGGGAAAATGGCACGTGGATGCACCTTGAAATCGGAACGTTGAGGAATCCATCACGTCGTTTGGTGAGTTTTTGTTGCAGTAGGTGCGACTTTAGTCTATTGTTGAATGTTATTAACGATATATATTTCAAGACGAATATAATAATATTATTTTTTTATAATAATTAATTTTTTTAATTATTTCTGTTTTGTTTTTTTTAATATTTTCAACATTTCGGAGTCCTGCTCTTTGCAAAGCCTTTGAATTTGCCTCAATTCACTCACCTCTGACCTTCACCTTGAAAAGCGAAATGTGCACCGCGCGATCGCCGCTCTTCTTTCTCCCTGCGAAATTTTTTTGTTATTAAATAAAGGAGCAGCTTTTAATTTTATTTATAATTCGATGCAATCGCTGATATTTGTTTCTGTCTTTGCTTTTTTGTTGCTGTTTTAGATTTCTTTCTTTTTTTTCATGGATCTTGTGTTGCTTTACATTTAATGGAATCCTGTGACGTCGCCGTAGCGAGCGCGCGTCATCGAGAACCCAAGTATTTGCTGGTTGGCTGAAAGGGTTCGCCGTGGACCGAGGCATCATATAAACTTGGATTCCCAAGGAAATCGATTTAAATTCGTGTGCGATTAATTCGTCAGACAACGTCGTCGTGGCCTCTCAATTTTGGCCTTTGTGCAATGTCGAAGTGACAATGTGTTTGAGCGCACTTTTTTTTTTTATAAATTAATTTTTCGAGCGTTTCGCAGTTAATGTAGTTATCGGATGTTGGGAGATTTTATTTAAGAACAAATTTTTTAAAATTATTTAATTTTTTTGTGTGCGAAAATCTCGTAGCGTTTGGCCGTGGGGAGAGAGAGAGGGGGGCCGGCGGCCCCGCGCCAACCAACAATAGTCGATGCGAACATAAAGCGTTGCTAGGCGTTGACGTCAGCGGAGGAGCGTCAGCAACGGAGGAGGTTTGAAAACGTCGTCGGCCGCCACTCATGCCGCCGGTCTGGACGGAAAAACGAAGGGCGCGGGAAGATGGTGCTCCCGGCCGAAGACAACGAGAGGGACGGAGACGAGGGTGCTCGGGACGCGAACGTCGGACCCCAAGCGACGCCGCGCCTCGATGACAACGTAGAAAAGCTGAGGATTCGGCCACCGCCTCTTCTTCTTCTTATAATTCTTCTTCTTCATCTTCATTCCGTTGTTATTGTTGTTGTTGCCGCCCATCCGGAGACGAGATGCGGAAAGTTCTTCTTTCCGAGACTTGACGAGACTCATCTACGCACATCCGTCCACAAGGTAATCACGCGACGACGCGCTTTGACTGATGCGTCGTTTTGTTTGTTTCTTTAAGTTCTTAATTGCGTTTAAATTTTTAGTTTTTATGTCGAAGGTGCGTTTTTAAAGTGTCCATGTAATTTAAGAGAAAAGCAAACAAAATGTCAAATAATTCCACTCGCTTACTCTTTACCTTTGACCTTCGCCACCTTTCTGCTCATGCGCACGACGCGGCGGAAAGATTAAAAGAAAAATTCCTAAAAGGAGGCAACGTTCGGAGGAAACCGTCGCGTACGTATTCCCACTCTATTCATTATTTTTATTATTGTCATTATTCTTTTAATAATGCTCTGGAAAAGCGTTTTCTTCTCATTATTATTATTATTATTATTAATTCCAAATGCATATCTTATAAGCGTGAGACAAAATTAGACAATATCATTCCACCTGTCTGTCGTTCTCTTCTTTTATAATTTTATTTAAATTTTTTTTAATGCTATATAAAAAATTTTATGCCTCACTTTCGTTTCTCTGTTCTTAGCTGGACGTAGAGACGTAGCTCTTTATACGTAACAGTGTACTACGGATATATATCTCTGCCTATATCTGTGTTGTCTATCAATGTCTATCGCTTTAAAATGGTTCAGGACTTGAAGCGACTCGTTGGTGGCGAGCGGCGACTCCATCGGCGGACGGTGAACAGTGGTGAGTAGAGGAGATGTCTATAATGATACCATTTACTATGTCTATAGCGTTACTTTACTATTATGCGTTAGGGCTGTGTTTTATGGTTCGATAACCCTGGCACTCATTAAGAAAGCTGCTCCTCGTTGCACGTGAGCGATGCGGGAATGCTGCCATTGGTTAATTGGTTTTTGGAAATGATTTTTTTTTTAATTTATTATACTATAATAATTTGTTGGAATTTATATGCTAATTGAATATTTAGACAGATTAATGAGAACGGTCAAATTAATTTAATTATTACTTTACGTTAATAGTAATGAAAGTCGATCTCTATGAGAATGGTGTAAGTGAGTGAATATCGATAATCGATTTCTCCGATTAGCTATGTAGATATGCGAAAATATTTTTTTTAATATAAAAATGAGATATTGGGGATGTTGTGATGAGACTTGTAAATTTATTCGACTATGTGTAAATATTTTTAAAAATATTTTTATGTATATGTTCTGATTAAGGAATACTGATGGTATTCAAGATGATGATGATGATGATGATGATGATGATGACATTGCGAAAGAATTTGGAGAGACTCATCGTCGCCAAAAAATGTTCTCGTTGGCTTGCTTTATTATTGTAAAGGATAGATGGATAGAGCTGAAGTTGGCTGGTTTTGGGGGTCGCCCTCCTCCTCCTCGTTTTGGGTTGAGCGGCGTTGCCAAGGCGACGCCGTGATGACGCCAAAGTTTGACGTTGAGAGCGAAATGCCGGGGAGAACGAAAGGAGGAAATAAAGATGAAAAGAGTCTTTTGTAGGAGGTTTGGGGTTTTTTGAGTTAATTAATTTGTATTAATAAACTAGATTTTATGAGGGGGTGGGGTGGGCGTGCTGAATTTGAGATGAGTCAAAGGGGATGGGTAAAGGGGATTTTTGTTTTTGTTTTTTAATCTTTTCGCAACTCGATGTATAGAGGGATCAATAAAATAATCGTGTTGTCATAGTTTATGACGCCAGTTCGCTTTGAATTGCTAGAATGTCGAGGTTTAAAGGCGATAAAGTGGCATTGCACGCACTGCGTTTATCTGTTTTGAAATGAGGGGGCTGTATCTGAAAAGCGGTGCGAAGCAACCAGAAAAGGTGAGCAACCACGCAAAGGTGGTACGCTGATTTGCGCGTTTCTAGGCGGTTTGCAAGGAGATTTAATTTAATAACGAGATTTAATGAGGCTGCTTTCTGTGTATCTTAGGATCATGTTGTGCATTTCTCTTCGAATTATTATTTTATTGACAATAACTGTTGAATGTGATCACGTGACTTTTATCGCTCTCCCGTTACGATGTTTTGCATTTACTTCCAGAAGCGACGAGGCACTCTGCCATTTTGAATCTTATTTCGCTGAAGGTGTTGGTGGGTCAGGAATTCTTTGAGATTTTGGGCAATATTTTTTTTTCAATTTTTTTCCTTGAGTCGAGCAGCATTCGTGTTACTTTTCCTCCTAGTTTTTACGCTCTTTAATAAAATGCTTTTTTTTATTTTATTTTATTTTTAATATTTGTATTTTTAGAAAAACAAATCAACTCGGATATGCCGGGAAGCATGACAAGTTGTTAAGAGTATTTTATTTTGACATATATTTATATATGTAGACGTGTAAAATGTTGCTTTGTTGTCCATTGGTTTCTTTTTCTTTTCTTTTTCTTCTCCCCACCGTCCGAGGTGGAACCGGAAACGGCGGAGAAGACGTCGTGGGAATTGTGGGTAAGCTATCGAATACTTATCGATTTGTTTTTTATTCCTGAGAGTATAACGTACTTAAGCGGGGGCAAATTGATTAATGATGAATGTAAAGAAAAAGAAAACGAGCATCTTCCATGTAATCGTTTTTTTCAGTTTGTAGCGATTAGTGAGAATTATAAGCGACTTTTTGAAGGTAAGGTATCAGTGAAAGTATAATACACGATTCGTAGTTACATATGTTCAAAAAATTGTGCACGTGTTTTTTGTTTTGTTTTGTGCTTATTTTTTATTTTTAATTTTTGTGTGTTTATTTATTTTTTTTTTATTTATTATTAATTTTTTCTTTTAAATTTATTTTTTAATTTTTAATTTCCCCTGAAAAGTGCTTTTGTGGGGTGGGTGGGTGGGCGGGGGGCTCTCTGCTATTTTTAGCCTTGCCGCGCCCGATCGATACCTGCCAGGTCGGTCGGTGCATTGACGAAGACGACGACGACGGGGGCGGCGCATGCGCACTGCGTAGCTTCTTCCTCTTCATTCATTGTTTGCGCTAAACAATGGCGGCTGCCCCGCCATTGATGATTTGCTCATTCACTAAGGAGAGAGAGAAAGTGCGGGATTTGCTCATCCGCTTCCTTCGTTGGGTTGGTTTTGGTGTTCTGGGTCATTTGCGCCTTGGCGTTCGATCTCTTTTAACGCTACGAATGGGGCCTGGAAGCTTTGTTTTTTTGTTTTATTTATTTTGGTCGCTGATTATTATTATTATTATTATTTTTATTAACAGGAGTATTAGTTTATAAATTATTAATTAGAAGTTTTAATCCTTGTGATGTTGTTTCTTAAGTGAGCCGTTTTCTGTGTTGTGGACGAGGAGAAATGGTTGGCGGGCTAAGCGATTCATGGAAACGCGCCGGGGAAGCGCTCGTTGCCTGGCAACAGCATCCGCCGCTTTCAATGAACTGCCGCTGTTCGATATTTGTGCTCGAACTGGATTCTCCAGGCATTATGGGATAGGTGACGTCAAAGGGGTTCTAAAAATAGCATCGAGCGCTATCGGAACCCAAAATGGAATATGGAGCAGCGCCCACCCTCCTCCGGTTCGCTCGTCTCTCTCTCTTTAGCTCGTTTCTAATTTACTAAGTAATGATAATGGTAATGAGGAGTGGGTGTTCATTGAATGTTATTGTAAATGTTACGAAGAAATTGCATCGTCTTTGCGCGCTATGCTCACTCCTACCTAACTTTAGCGCTCTTTGTTTACATTCTTTCCGGAAGCAGCTCTTCATTCTCGTCGTCCTTTCGGCGTCATCGGTTGCCTCTGCCCACGCGGCCATTAAGCGTTGCATCACTCGCGTAACCTCTTCCTCGTCGTTGTAGAGTTATCATGGCTGTAGCATAGAGTACAGGGAGAGCGGTTGATGATCACGACGCTGCGGCTCTAGTGGCGCTGCCGAACGCACACGTAGAAAGGAGACAGGCAGCGAAAGTAGGTCATTTGCACAGGAAATGGGGGCCTTGCCTAGATACTAGCGTCGCGTTAAAATATTCTTATTTTTTGTAATTTATTATGAAATGTTATCATTTTCATTATTAATAATTTTATGAAGTTGAAGATGGAAGTGTTTTATGTTGTTTTTTTTTAATGAAATAATTTGTTTTTAAATGAATTTTTTTCTTTTTTTTTTCATTTTCGTTTGATGCGGGTTTGCTTTTTTTATGCAATTTACTGAATGTTTAATAAATATTTTTTTTTCTTTTCTTAACGTAGAGATTTGCATGAGGCTATAAATCGAGACTGCCATCTTCGTTTGCAGCCGAGAAACCTTAAAAAGATGAAAGGAGGGGGGGTATTGTGAAAATGAATTTTTTTTTTCTTTGCTTTTCATTGATATGTGGACGACTTCAATGGAGAGGTGACCTACTTTTGCTTGTCGCACTCTCCGCCTCTCCAAATGCTTGTTTTGCTTCGTTTTGAGTTTTCATTCGCTTTCTTCTGATTTTTTGTTGTTTATTTTATTCTTTTATAGGATGCAACATTTATGAGTGTAAATGAGAAAGATTTTATTGAGGTGATTTGTTATTGTTGTTGCTGAGGAAATCGGCCGTTTGCAAAGCCGCCGTCCATTCGCAGATTCCTCTATACCTGGTTGGATGGGAGGAGTTTTTAAGGGGGATGTGCGCTCGCCCGCGCTTGCGTGCGTGTGTCTATGTGTGTGGATGGAATTTTGCTTGGTTTGTTATAAGGAGGGGGAAGGGGTTCCGTGAGCAATAGCAGAGGTGGGAGAGAGAGCAAAGTCGGCTCATTGCGTACGAAACTGCGGCTGCCAGCCATCCGAGATCGATGCCACTTTCTGCGCGATAAGCTGACTGAAATTTTGTTGAATGAAAATCGGAGCGCTGGCAGGCGGAGCCATTCACTCGAAGGCAAAGTGCAGCGGTTGTTATCGGAGAGGCTGAGCCGAGGAGCTGCTGCATCCGAACGACATCCCGGGTTCGGCTTCCCCTGTGAGCTGCAGAGCGACGCCAGGGAGGCCAATTGGGGTTTGCAACGCCTTCACCTCGGGTTTGTTGGTTGCAAAGCTAAAAAAAAAAAAAAAAAAAAAAATATTGTCGTTCTTCCTCCCCCTGGACCATACTAGTACGAGATATCCAACCCCGAAGGAGATGATAAAGGTTTGCGGAAATTACAAGCTCCTCGATCCCTCTTGTCGTTTGCACATCTTTAGTCAATCAAGTAGTATCGGATTTTTTTTTTTAATTTTAATTTTTTTGGTTTTGTTCTTAAATGTTTTGTTTAAAATTTTTTTCTTTATTTTCCTTTTAGATTGCATTTGTTTTTGTAGTTTTGTAAGTGTGTTTCAATGCAAAGCAAAAGAGGAAAGAAATTTGGCGTTGCGGCAGTTTTAAGTTGTTGTTTTTTTGAGGGGGAGGGGGGGAGAAAATTTTTTTTGCAGAAATTATAAACTTTGCATCTAAGAAAGCGATTTATGAAAATTCTTGATTGCATTTGCAATTTGAATATAATCAAAAGTTTTGTATTTTTCTTGTTTTTTCTGTTTTGCTGGCGATTCGTTCTTTACTGTTTTTTCTCCGTCTCCATATTGCAATGGAACGCCAGCCATTCTCGCAAAGTCCTTTGCACTCGAGTTTTGCATTGGATGCAATCTCATTCAGTAAGCAATAAGTTTGTAGTATAGAATACGAAATGAATGAATTATTTCATGTTTTCTTTATTTATAAAGATATGCAATTTCCTCCCTCTCTCTCTCTCTTTTTATGTAAATACTGCAAACTTAGATGCCTTTGTAATCTTGTTTTGCGGTTTTTCTTTAACTTAAAACAAGCGCATCAAAATTTTAAAAATAATAATAATAATAATAAAATTATTGTAAATTTTTACATTTATGAATAGTTTCTTTCAAAATTGTTTTAATTAATGTTTACATCATCACCGCTTTGCGCATGCGCAGGGATATAGAAAATGTATTTTGGAGGGAGGGGCTTTGCAATTGAGAAGAATAAAGCTCTTTATAATTCTCTATTGCAAGAAATTATGGTTTATGCTTAAAACATTAAAATTTTTAAAAAGAACTTGTTTTAATTTAATTTGCATATAGGTTGGGAAATTATAAAAAATTGGGAATAATTGTTTATTTTATTATTATTATTATTATTATTATTATTATTATTATTATTTTGCAGAGGTTGATTATAGAGTTTTGTTTTTTTTTCTTTTTGGTCGACCCACTTTGATTTGCTCGTCGTTATCTTCATCAATCGAACTTTTCTTGTAGGGCATAAAAGTTTTTTCCTCTCTCTCTCGTATATCTGATTTTGTTTTCCTTAATTGGAAAGCTGCAGAATATAACCCACCCATCCCAATCTCCTTATCTCCCCCTCCCCCTCTCCCTCAAGTTGAAGTGAATATTCGTCATTGGGCGGCGGTAGCTGTAGATATTGCCTTCTCCTCATCCTGTCTTTCCCTCTCGTCTTCCTTCCTTTGATGGCGACATTGACGTCATAGCCCGTTGCCTTGGCAACCTTATGGTCATTGGCTGGTAACGTGACCCAGCGTTTCTTCCTTCCGTCGCCTGGTTTTTCTCATAAATTTTGTGGCTCCTTAGAAAATGATGACCCAACCCGCACACCCCTCTTCTGTCGGTTTTTATTTTATTTATTTTTTTTAAGTTGCATCTTGCACTCTATTCGAAGCAAGATGCATAAAGTGATATCAATGAGTGTAAATATGTGAAAGAAAATTTTTAAATTAAATTTAGAAGCTGCTGATGGAAATTTGCAGTGATTTTCGATTGTTGCATTGATGCATTGTTTCGTAGTTGTCTTTGCAGGTGATTACGTTCCACTCAACGGGCATTCAAAAAATGCACTGGTTAAAAAAAATATTCTTTTTTCAATAGATGCATTTGCACGATAACATACTTCCCATTCTTGTTTTCATTGTTATTATAATAGGTCTATAAATTATAATTAGTATAATGATTTGGTTCATTATCATTTTCTTTTTGGAATGGTGAATGAAAACGCAAACATTGCGCGCCTTTGCAGCAAAACCGGCCCTCCGTTCATGGCGTTTGCAGAAGCGTTTTCTCAGTTTTAAGCGTTTGCCCAGGGATTGTCTATGAGGGAGGGCTCTCTAGACCGGTGTTGTCTATGGATGCAGGTACCCGTAGTCTACCCCCCCCCCCCCCCGCCAGCTCGCGGCCAATGCGCTCCCCGCTCGGAAAAGGTCAGAGATCACGGAAAAGTAGGTCAGCGCTGACGTCATTCCCAGTTAATCCATCATTGGATGCGCGAGCTGAAAGGCGCGATTGCTGGTCACGTGCGTTTGGAGGGGCTTGAGGGGGAGGGGAATGGGTGTTCCAGAGAGTGAGCGAACGGAATCGGCCATTCAGAAAGCGACGCCTTCATCAATGGACGCGCTTTGCAGGCGACAAAATTTGCGCATGGAACCCGTTTCTTTTAATATTATGCGCTGAATCTCTCGCGAACTCGCGCTTCTTCCTTTTTTAACTAGGAACGCGCGTATTTCGATTTGCATTCTGCTTGTTTTTTTGTCGTATGTGCATGTTGTGCGTATGAATGGGAAGACGAATGCGTCTTGTCTGTTGCGCGCCATTTTCTTTCCCATTCTGAGAATGGATAGTTTGGGCGCATTTCTTTCATCCATCGACTGCTCGCACTGCATGTTTAAGGAAATTTATTTCTCCGTAAAAAAAAGATTTCTTTGTTCGTGTAGATGTAGGAGTTACGTAGTTTACCTTGTTTTCAGTGGTATTCGTATTGCATCTCTTTCGGTTTCGATTTGATGCAAAGGGCCAACGAGAAATGCAAGGCCATGACGCGGAAAAGTCACCTGACCATAGCAGTCCGACCAACAATCCAACCTTCATTGCTTTCAACAAACGAAACAATACTGATTGTTAAAATCCAAAAGGAAGCAGTGATGGTTACATTGTTACTCTGACTTCTATGGTCAGGTGACTTTTTCGCGTAAAGGGCTGTTTCTAGTTGGCTTTGGTTTGAATGAACAGACGACGGCACAAGATTCTCGTCTGCTGCTCTGCATTTGTGGTACCCGGATAATGTTTATTCAGTTTCATAACAAAGTTATATTAAAAGAGAAAAGGACATTTAAAATTTAAAAATGAGTAAGTTATATAAGTAGAGAATTTTTTCTCATTTTCTGGACGTGATCGAGATTTCATTGGTGTTTGTTTTTTCTTGAGGACAGATGGCGCCACCAATAAAAGCTCGCGTCGAGCTCGCCCGGTTTTATCGATTGGGATACTGGGCTAAGCGACGGTGGCTCCCTTAAATTTTTTTTTTTTAAGATTATGAATATATTTTTCTGAAATACCTTCATCCAGTATTATGTATTTTTTGTTTACATGCCGTCTTCTTATTTATATTTTTATTTATTTGACGTGTAGATGATTTTTATTATGAAAAAGCGAAAGAAAAGTGTTAGAATCATGAAATTCGTTTTGCGCTTGGAAAAATGTACAGACACTTCTGGTGATGATATTTTTTGTATTTAAATTGGTTTAAATATTTTTTTACTGCTTTAATATTAAAAAAAGTCCATTACAAACGAGCTCTCGTTTTCGTTTACTGAAACGAGAGAATAAAATGGAATACCCGACGCCACCGACAGCGGGTAGGTGTTGCGTTGCATTTTGCTCATTGGGATTGTAGTTTTTGATTTTTTAAAATAATTTTGAAGTAGTTTTATTTATAATTAAGTTTAATAATTGTTTAATATTGAAGAGAGCTTTTTTTGTTTAATGAAATTAGCCGAGAACGTGTTTTGTGTTTCCCGAGTTGCGGCGCTGGTGAACGCGATTTTGACGACTTGGGCTAAAATCACGGGGATAATGATTATTAAAAAGTGATTGTTATTAAACTTAGAATGGGCTAATAGATGACACTATGGTGTTTATGTATGATGATGAATATATTACTTTTTGTAGAGCAGTATTTGCGCAAAAAGTGTAGAAGTTTCTTTGCATCAGCGAAATCTCTATCGACGCTCTTCCACTTTGTTTTTTTGGCGGGAATCCCCTTCTGTATTTATAAAAATAAACTAATGCATAGTTTTGATTGTGGAGGTTGAGTGAATCCACTTTCTTATAAGTTATCTTCTTTGCAATCGAGCAGTTAGCTAAACTGAGGGGAGAAATGCTCTGTAGTTTGCTTTTGTATGTGACGTAGTCCGTAAAAGATTTCCCATTTACGTGTTAGCGCTGGTTTGGACCGCTTCCTTCCAATAACCAACGAGCAATATAAGAGCATCCGCTTTGGGTTTTTTATTCGTTAATTATTTCAACATTTTACATTGTCTGTTGCTAATAATCGTCGGGTTACAGCAAACTTTTCTCTGATGCCGTTATGGCTGACTGCGGACGTTCAACGATGCCCGCCAACTCATCCGCTGTACTACTCTTTTACTGTATTCGGATGCGGACCGTTAGCGTCGCATATGAGTTAGCAGACATATGGGTCCGCAAAACACTAGGAAACTTAACGAAACGAATTCCTGATCGCACACATTAATTCCTGCAAGAATTGCCTGCTATTTCTTTTTAAAAACAGTCAGTCTTTTTTTTAGGAGACCCTGTATATCCTTATTATTAAATCTTTCTACACAGTCACCATTTCGATATCGTCGCTCAAGCTTCTTCAAATCCTCCGCACAAAATTCCGCCGCCTGGGATGTCAGCCAATTTTGCACTGAAGTTTTCAACACTTTCCTCGAATCAGTTTGTGATACGGTGATTGTTCCAGGCTCCACGAATTTAACGAAAAGCATATCCTTTTGGTCCCAGAACACAGTTGCCATGACTTACCTGTGAGACCTTGTTTGCTTGGAAGTCTTTCGGTTTGGGTAACCGGAATGACGCCACTGCATGGATTGATCTCGCGCTCAGTGACTACCCATCTCTTCCTATACCTGAAGAACCGGCTTTGTCTCAATTGAGGAAACTGAAGAGAAGAAAACTGGCTGAATTCCAGGCGTTGGAATTTTATGCGGAGGATTTGGAAAAGCTTTTTCAAGCTATTAAAAATGTGTATGTATTTAGAGCCACTACTAAATTTTTCATTTGTCCTCATTTTATACTAGACTGGCCTTTATTTTTGAAATGCGCCTCGTATTTTAACTCAAATTGAGAAATTCTTTAGAAGATACAGAAAATCTGCTTGTATTTTTATCGTATCTGGCTTAATAAAATTCACGTGAGCGCTTTTCGTATCTCTGCGAACTTCGAAGGAATAGCCAGGTTCCACCCAGCGAATGGGAATAACACCCTTTCGTTTGCGTGAATCTCATTCAGTTGTTGAGAATCCGAAGTTTGCAAATTGCAATTTTTATTTCGTGAATCTGGCCTTTTTTTTAGGGCCACGCCTTCATGATGGTCTTATGCATACTGTTTCCTTGAACCGTTTAAACCATTGAATCATTAGTCTATGTGAACCTGCCTGCATTCATACATAATTCGCGTGGAAACCTATAATGACAAAGAGGACTTTTAGATTTAAATTCAGCATATTCTAGACATAGGGCTTAAACATCTTGGAAATAAAATTGTGCGTATTTATTAGATTCGGATACTGTTTTTGAATTCTCACAGCATGGGTGCTGTACCGTCTGACTTTTCAGATTTTGGAGAAACCTACTTTTGTGTCGACTGAAGTCCACCTTTGGTGCTCATTGTTTGACTGAACTGTTGTTCTGTGTCACCGCATCATTGTTTGAAAACCTACGTGGTCCACCATATGTTGATTCTGATTACCTAGAAAGTCGATTATTCATAGGCCAGAGTCTTATGGCCAGAGTCATAAGGCCAGAGTCTTATGGCTCTTTATCCTTTTTAGATTGAGCGTTGGTGCTAGCTGTTATGAATTTCCTCTCTTGTTATTCCTTGATAAAACCGGAAACACAGGCGAAACTAGTCGGATAATGTTTTCCACTTAATATGTATCGTAAAGCCTCAATTTATTTTGTTATGAAAACGTTTCGCAATTGTTATGAAAACGGCAATTGTTGACTTTGTGCAGATTAAGTTTTGCTCTTGTTAGACACATTCTTCGTTGAGTTGAACAATGCAATATCATTCAGTTATTGTGAGTTCGGCCAATATTATTTTCTTGGTATATTCACTCAAGAAAAAACAAACAAAAGTGAGATCTCGATCGCGTCCAGAAAATGGGGAGAAAAATTCTCTACTTATGTAATTTACCCATGTTTAAATTTTAAATTAAAATGTCTTTTCACTTATTAATATAACGTTAAGAAATTGAATAAACATTGTCCGGGTACCACGAATTTAGAAGCAGCAGAAGAGAATCTTGTACCGCCGTCTGTTCATTCAAATTAAAGACCATAACCACCCAGAGGGAAGGCCTCTGCAATGAAACGTAATACCGAGTGTCCGTAAAGTCTCTCCGCAGTGGAAAATGACGATTCCCATCGAAAGTCAGTCTGAGATGGAAACCGAAAAAACGTTTGAATCCCCACGCTTTTCACGAGTTGTTCCATCTCGCCAAAGTTAGTATGTGGATCGCCGTTTCCCGGAGACGGATTGTGGGTCCCATATTCTTCAACAGCACCATAAATGCTAACCGCTACGTTGAAGACATCCTGTTTCCTTTCATCGGTCAACTTACACAGCATAAGATACACCAAGCATTCTTCCAGGAGGATGGCCCTGCGGCGCAGACTGTTAACAAAAGCATGGCCGTTGTCGAGTATGTTTTCGCTAATCGCTTGATTTCCCGTGAACTCTAGACTGCCTTGTATCCCTTTGACCCTGGCCCACCGGATAGAGGAACGAGCATTCGATCTGAACAAGCACTGTCATTCTCCGATGAATCCCGCTTTAGCTTGGAAAGTGATTCTCGAGGTATTTATGTCTGGAGAGAGTAAGGGCCCTATCAATATCGTCGAACAGAAGCTGTTCGGAGAAGGTATGTTGATAGTGTGGATTGGCATCAGATATACTGCCGTGACATCAAGCAACAATATGTGCGACTTTTCCGGGTATCAATTTTTCTACTTGGACGACAACGCTCGTCCACACCGAACCCTATCGTGGAGGAATATTTGGAAGACGAGGACATCCAGCGTATGGATTGGCTCAATTTTCCTTCAGATTTGCACGCATGGGATGCCTTCGACAGACATATTGCATTTGTGTTACTCCGCCTAGGACTCTCCAAGAGCTGCGTCAAGTGCTGATTCGAGAGTGGGACCTACTGCCTCAAGAACTGCTGGATAATTTGAGGCGCAATAAGCCAAGACGTTGTTCAGCATGTGTAGCAGTTAGAGGCCGTCCTATGGCCTATTGAACATCTGCGCTTTCTTCATGACATGGAATAGCGACCAAACGTGCAATATAAATAATCTCCGCAGAAGGGGTGGCATTTTGATTGCATACAGCGGTGCCGACACCTTTTTTTTGTTCATTGCATACGCTATGCTAATAAAGCCTACTGTATCTCTCTGTAAAGTCTGATTAGATTTCGCGGACCGAAACATCCCAATCTTGTAAATCCCTTAATTTTTGAGCATGAGTATTAACTAACGTGCACTTTAATAGGATCACTCTCCAGTAACATGTAGATCCTCATTTTGCATTCAAACACGTCGTGGCATTGACTTCACAAGGTGTCGGAAACATTCTGATAAAATAGACTCTATGCCAAGACAATGTATCATTTGAATAGAATATTCTTTCTAATTCGTCCCTTAAATAAAAACTTAACATCAGGTGATTTTTGCAAGCCACTATTGAACTCATTGTTATTTTCTACTAATTATTGTGACTGCGGGCTTTATGGCCTAGTGAATGGGTGACCCCTCTGATAAATTTTGTATCTAGATAGAATATAATTACAAATGGTTGAATCTGTCGGCATCAATATGGAGGTATGCTATGAAATTGCGATACCAATGTGCAAGTAAGAATTATAACTTTCCATCCAATCTTGGGTCCAATGACGGTTTCCAATTTTCAAGGGTCCAATGATGATTTCGTCTGGCTCGCAGAAGACATGCTTTCTTGTATTTCGCAGACGACGGTGCTACTAGAGATGACTACTGAGATGTTCCTCTCTGCACCATCACTGAATGTTGCTATTTATTTCATTCTAGCTGTTAAGGAAGCACTTTTAAGTTTCTGAAAAAAGAGGTCTGTTTAAAAAGTAATGAGAATGCATGCGTCCATAGCCTATCTGGTATGTTCGATCTTCAGGGTAATTTTCAACTTCTTACTGTCACTACATTATTGATACGAAAAGTTCGCGTGAAGAGTGTATCTTTAGTGTGTTAAGAAAATGGATGCCTCAAAATTGGAATACTTCGAACAGAGAACTAAGAGCTGAGGAAAAGAGTTCGTAGAGTGAGACCAAGTATTGCTGACATTTGGATGCTGCATGCACCTTGTCACACAAATTTCTGGGCCAAAAAAGCATTTCAGTGATACCTCAAGCTCCTTACTCCCCTGATTTTGCGCCATGTGACTTTTACCTCTTTCCCAAGTTGGGACGAGGAAACGTTACCTCAAAGGACGACATTTTGCCTCTGTGGAATCGATTCAGAAGGCCGTGACGGATCAACTGAAAGTGCTTACAACCCATGACTTCCAGCACTGCTATAAAGAAGTGGGAGAAACGTCTCCGTCGCTGTGTGGCCTCTCAAGGGAACTATTTTGAATGTGATAAGGTAGATTTTTAAATAAGGAGTTTTATTGGAACAGACCACGTACGTGGTTTCAAGATGCATGTCTTCGCTGTTTTGCACCATTCTTTGTAGATATTAGCCACTGTTGTGCGCGAGTGTGAGTATCGTAGAGAATGGCCGTTTAGAATATGCCTAATCCGGTCCTTCGATTACCCAAAAGTATTCCTAGTTCGAAACCACGCATATCTCCTTGGTCGATCATTCTGCTCTTACTGCTGAACAAAGTGAATCTTACGATTTTATTCCTTACATATGAAAAATGCTCAGAAAACAGTGTTCTTTTTTGGTCAGATTTTTCGATAGGAAAGTGAAATTTTGCATGCTGGACATTCAAATTTCCTGCGCTTTTTTGCGGAATTTCATTGCATATAACATAGTCGTTAAAATGGGGATCTGTGAGCGACTTACGTTACAAACAACGGGCTCTAATTGAATTGTTGGTTTGCAGGGTAAGAAACTGCAAAGGTGAACATTCACAAACGTTTTTGCGCTGTTCTGTGGAAGTTGTGCCACAGCTATAGCCGCCAGTCTTGAGACACTTCAGCAAGCGCATCACATGTTAACAATTGGCCCTATAGTTTTCAGTCACGAAAATGCTCTCCCTCAGACAAGTCTGAAAAACTGGGAGGCAATCGCCAAAATGGTTTGATTTTTATCTTTTTGGTCCATTTAAAGGTGCACTGCGCGAAACAAGGACTCGTGTAGTGAGCACATGGTTGCCTGAATAGAATGAGCACTGTGTAGATAAAGGCATACACGCAATTGGTTTTTAAGCCTGTACATGGGGATTATGTGGAAAAATAATGTTTAAAGGTAATGTTCACTTATATTGAAATTTTTCATATATCGAATGAACATTTTCCGAGAAAAAATGTGAGCCGTTTTTTTGTGATCTACATGATCCCTACATTTACATAGACTTAGAACGAATTGCTGTTTTCGGGTGGCGTGTTCTATGAAATTGATAATTCAGCGCTTGTGTATAACCTTAATTTGAAAATTACATTCTTATTTCCTTTATATTGCTTGTTTTATTGTATTCTATGATAGATTATATGGGAAGAGGCAGATTGAGGATAGGTTTAGGTGTTTTAATGTTAAAAAACAAATTTGTGTATTGATTTAGGGGAATTCTTTGTACGTGTAGATAGCTAAGCTAATAATGCTAAGGAGATTATTTCACCGCAACTACACGGTTATCGATTGACAAATGTCTCGTAGGGGGTTTATTCATTCACATCTGGGTTTTTTTTTTGCCAAATAAGATAAGCTTGTTATTGTTTTATGTGTATATGAGAGATTGTAGTTTTTTTGTTTTAGGTTTACTCGCTCAATTGTTGTTGCGTTTGCATTCGACTTCTCCGTCTACACGTGTCTGCCGCTGTGGGCTGCAGGACTAGTAAGGGGAATATATATGTATGATAATAATTGAAATTTATAAAATAACATTATGATGGATTGGCACGTGTAGCTTGACGCTTATGTTGTTGAAAAAGTGAACTCTTCTCCTCTTTACTATTTTCTCTCTCTCTCTCTCTCTCTCTCTCTCTCTCTCTCTCTCTCTCTCT
>JAHWFO010008959.1:0-10514 GCA_023313115.1 Rhysida immarginata
CGAAAACGTCATAGATTGTTACATCACCTCAACACCTAGAGAGAAGGCCTGCAGACAAAAGGTGCATACATTGTTACATCATCATCAAGCAGCTATTGTTAATCGTATTTCTACCAATAATAAGCTCAAAATTTGGTCGCTTGATGATGATGTAACAATGTAGACACCTTTTTGTCCGCAGGCCTTCTCTTTAGGAGGTGTTGCATCCCCCACGGTAAGGTATTGTTACTCATGATTCTACGAATATTAAGCCCGAAATTATCCCTACCGTAGGGGATGTAACATTGTATGATTTTTTCGTGAGCAGGCTTTCTCTCTAGGCTGTATTGGTTAAAACCCTTCTATTGCATGATTTTGGCTACAGTCCAAACAAACGTACAACGTAACAAATTCTTATAGATCTGACAATGAGAAACTAAGAGATCTTGGAAAAAATATGGCGCGGTGTCATTTTTCTCGCAGATTTTCGCCAAACCCTTCCAATTATTCCACAATGAACATCTGCAGATGAACTCAGTGCTTGCCTCAGAGTATCCACCATTTGGAAATTGGTCCACACAAAAAAATAATTACTAATATGAGGGTGCGTATTCTTGATGACCACAATCATAAAATTTATAAACAACTACTCAGTTTTGGAGACGAAAAATTACCCACAATTGCGTCAGGTTTAATTTCTCTCTCATCTGATTTCTGTATACTGTTGTCGTCAGTGCGAGAAATAATTATACATAATGTGTTCTCAAACATAGCCACAAAAATTGAGGACCGATAGTGGCTTTGAGAACGTACGATTCTTGCACCAAAGAATGAGAATGTAAATAAAAAACGACATCATTTTGCAAGAGTTGCCAAGATCTTCCATTACATATAAATCTATTGACACTATTATGGACCAGGAGCAAGCTGAAAACTAACCCACAGAATTTTTAAATTCATTGGAACCCACTTGGAAAGCCACCACCTTAATTTCAATGTGAAAGTAGGGCCAGTAATAATATTGAGAAATTTGGATTCCCCCAAATTATACAATGGTACTAGACTGTCACTAATTTTATGCCCACAATCACCCAGACAACAATTATCTAGGTTACAATCTCCTCTGGGATTTGTTTTCGCAATGACGATTAACAAGGGCAATCTCTTTATGATCCTAATGGCCTGACAAAAAATAGTGTACCCAAAGGCATTCAAGTAACATATTCTATGTCAAAATAATGGTCTTTTATGCATAACTAACATTTATTAATTTTTTGTAAATAACTTAATTAGAATTAATATTAACTTATGGTGCCAATATCAATATTTGAACAATTTTGGATTTAATATATTCTGTTATTATATAATCTTTTTATTTTTTTAAAACAATTTTGCTGATTTTTGTGAAATTTTGTATGTAATCGTATTATTGTTACTATTTAATAGCACGGTTGTTTTCCTTTCAATCATAGCGGGCGAAGCCGCGGGTCATCAGCTAGTTTATTATTAAGCTTATAAATTGCTATGATGAATCAATTTCACTAAAAAAAAATTAGTTTAACAATAAATAATAAAATAAAGAGAAAGTATCAGTTTTTTTCCTTTATTTAAAAAAATATATAAATAAATGAAAGAATTTTTTTTCTATTAGAAAAATTTAACTATTACAAAAGCAACTTTAATATTGGAGTTAATATAAAAACATGAAATAGTATGTAACTTAAATTATGACTGCACATTGTTTTGTTCTCCATCCTACAAAAATATTTTTCACAATATGATATTACATATTCCAAACACAAGAATTGCTTACATCTCTGGCATGAATATTTAGTTTTTCTGTCTGTATATCTCGGACATAATGAGGATCTTCCTAAAAACATTCATTAATATCACATAAACAAGAAAACAGATAAAAATGCCTTATATTATTGACAGAAGTAATGCAAAGAAGCCAACTTTTCCTAGAATTTTCTGTCACTTCATTAGTGCGGTGGGGTGTGAGAAACCAAAACAGAAATCAACATGTGCTTACACGATGATGTCTTCAACCAAAATGAATATAACTTAGTGTACGTTATCTATGGTTATGTGTTGAAAGGTATGATAAAATCAAAACGACAAGGTCTGGGGTTTCAGATACCCCACCGCACTAACGCCGGGTTAAGTGTAATATAAAACGTCTGACCATTTGGCAAATGACCGCCCCAACCTTGATACGACAAATTTACTCTTTCAAGGAAATTTTCAATACCATATTGGCATAATTACTGAGAAATTTTGGAAATGTTGTGTCGAATTTCGTCTTTGAGGTCCTCAATAGCTTGTGGTTTATTGACGTATAATTTATTCTTAAGATAACCCCAGAGAAAGAAGTTGTAACGTGTATTTAGCTGGGCGAATATAGCTGAGGACAGTGGAAGGCTTTAATACATCGCATCGTAACAGTGAACGGATTAAGCTAAAGAACATTAATTGAATAAATATGATTGATGAAAACATGAAAATGATAAAGATACGAAATGGCCGGAGACCTCGCACATAAGACTGGCTATAGAGTTTAGGATACGTTAGTTCCGTAAATATCACGTTAATTAATTGGGCATTTCTGCCTACAGGAAAGAACGCACTTATGAGGGAGTAGATCCATTCCGATACCGTCCGTCGAACAATCCATGGCGTAGCAGCCTCAAATCTCTCGGGACGTCGAACGAAAGTTTCGTTTTCAACTTGCCACGTTGGCAAATTCTCCGCCGGGCTGGCTTCTCCGCAAGGCGTGCTCGCCGCCCCTGACGAACTTCGAGGCCGAGACGAACTCGTTGCTGAGCCCGCTGCCTTCAAGTTTCTCTATTGTGTAGAGCCCATTGCTCCGCTATCGGGATCTCCAGTTTGCGCTGCTTGGACCTCTCCACTCTCTCTCTCACCGTCGGATTCTCTCTCCTCTCCTCCTCTCTTGGCTTTTTCCAACTCCACGCTCCAATGCTGTTCTCCACTCTCACTGGTCCGAGCGTGTTGATGGAGCTGACGGTGATGCTGACGTCGCCTCGCCTACCTGCCCGAATGATAAAAGACTCGAGAGCGAAAGCGAATGACAACGTCATCGGAATTCATGTTGGCATCTGAATTCCGCAACAGAAGTCTAACAATGTCAAGTCACATGATCTGGTGAGCCAATTCACTTCACCTCATACCATTTCCACGCACTGTTCGATTGTGTATTTTGCATAATTTAACCTCAATGTTTAATTGTGACATATAGCTACGTTAGTTTCTGGTTTTTTCCCCTCTCTATTTAATTGCTTTAAATTTATTTATCTGTAAATTACTGTATTTTGCAACTGATTGTTATCAGATAAAAGGTTTCTTTTCCTTTTCTTTTCTCTGCATTTCGCACAGAGTAAATTGTTAGGTTAATGGAGATTTTCCCTTGGAGATATAACGTTCTTCAGCTGGGCTAAAGGAGTGGGATTTTTTCTTTTATGTATTGGGCCTTTGCTTATATGGAAATTAATGCTTAAAATTTTAAGTCGTTGGGGTAGTAAGTTGGCTCATGTGGGAGTATGGGCTAGTTCATGTTTGAATTTCATTGTGTTGAAATATATTGTAGTCATCAGTAAATTTTACGACGTGTATCCTGGCTGTAATGTCTCCAAGATTGAATAGTTGATGCTGAACTTCACGGTGATGTTTGTCCTGGACATCTGATGCTGTAAGAATGATCAATTATTATTAACTGATAACTAATTCGGGAAGGGTACTTATCTGTGAAGTTAAACCATTTACCCAAAAGTAATCGGACACTATCGATTTTAGAAGTTTTGTCGAATATCTAGAAAAATATATAGAAAGACTAGCAGAGGTACCCGGCGTTGCCCGGAATAATTACACCTTAGGTAAACAGAACAATCTCAAAAATTTAAACTATAACTCCCAATTGATTAAATAATAACTCAATCAATATAACACAGAGCAAACAAGACTAATCATTCTACGAAAAATACGAAAAACAGGAATTCTAGGTGATATACCAGGACTTTATCTAAATTCTTCTTGACTTGCCTCACCACTGCGGAGCATCATCAGATATTTTAGACTGAAGTTTTAATTGCCCTTGAAGTAGAAGTTGTTATACCCTCCTGCTCTATTCGAAACTTCCCTTGTTCAGATGTTTCAAATGCCCGTATAGCTTTTTCTGTTTTAGTTGCAGAGTTTCTATGACCAACTAAAAACAGTTTCTCGTTCTTTCTCTTTCCTTTCCAGATACAAATTTTTGCAAGTCGTCTGGATGTTTGATAGGGAGCTCAAGGGAGACACGCGTGACCCCTTTGCCTCATCATTAGACGCTGCCTTATTAATGGTCTGTCACTGCATCATAATTTTATGCTCATTATTAATAATTCTTGGAAACGAACATTCAATTATCCCATTACCAGCATCTCAGTTTCCAAAATATATACATTTCCACAGAATATAGTCAAAATATATTTTTATGAAATGTTTGGATCTGATGTGCCGCTAGGTGATAACCCCGGCGTGGATCGGACTTTTTTTTCGGATTAAATTTTGCAATATCTTAAAAATAAACACATGATAACACCTAGAATTTTCAAAATAAAAAATGTGGTTTTCAGAATAGAAAATGCAGTTTTCAAATGAGAAAATAAATAGACAAAAGTTTATAAAATTTAAATCAAAAAAACAAAATAATTTACATAATATAATTAAAAAAGTATTCCTTTAACCCCCACTCTTCCTTACCCTCTAATGGCAATTATTAAGTACCAAAAGGTGTTTTATGCTATCCGTGTTTTGAATTATTTACAAATGGTTTAATTGATACAATGGCACGTGCTCTAATGGTACCCATATGAGGCTCTCAAAAATTTTCAAAGATAAGATATGGCATGTTATACAGGGTCTTTATAATTAAAGTTCCATTTTGATATGGCCATAAAAAAAAACTACTGGACCAAAAGCCACAATACTTGGTAATGTTATACAAGAGGGCATGGGAAGTTCATACCCATCAAAAAAAAAATTAGTTCAAAAGGTCACCACCAGCATGGAATGGCGCTCTATGCAATATTCGTTTACGAAATTAGTCACAGTAATCCGGTGTTACCTGCTTTCAGTAAATGGTGGAGGCCACATTCAACATGTAACTAATTTTAGTAACGATTAAAGACTTGTTAACCTGTGTCTTCGTGTCTAACTTCGTATACGAATACTGCATAGAGAGCCATTCCATGCTGGTGGTGACCTTTGGAACTAATTTTTTTTTTGTAGGACATGAACTTCCCATGCCCTCTTGTATAACATTACCAAGTATTATAGCTTTTGGTCTAGTAGTTTTTTTTTATGGCCATGTCAAAATTGAACTTTAATTATAAAGACCCTGTATATAAACAACTTGGAATGATATGTCATGAATGAATATAACGTAAAATTAATGATAGTCGAAATTGGTTCAAAGTAACATTGCCTAGTCGCTCGCGGGAAGCCAACATTCAGGCAGCGCAACATACTTTAATCCCTCTGTATCTCTCTGGGCGTTAGCTTGGAACACTTATGTTCATAGGAATAAAAATGCTACTTGTTGCATGTTCTCTCACGTGTATGAATATTTACCATTTATTTCCGGACACCCTGTATAATATGCCATAACTTATCTTTGAAAATTTTTGAGGGTGTCATATAGGTAACATTGAAGCACGTGCCATTGTATCAATTACAACCATTTTGTAAATAATTCAAAACACTGATAGCACAAAGCACCTGTCGGTACTTAATAATTGTCACTAGAGGATAAGGGAGAGTGGGGGTAACAGGAACGCTTTTTGAATTTTATTATGTAAATTATTTTGTTTCTTTGATTTAAATTTTATGATTTTTTGTAAATTTATTTTCTAATTTGAAAACTGCATTTTCTATTTTGAAAACCACATTTTTTAATTTTGAAAAATAAATTTTTTCATTTGTAAACTATATTTTTTCATTTGAAAAGATTATTTTTTCAACTGAAAACTACATTTTACCAATTGCAAACAGCTGTAATACAGTAAAAATTCTTAATGAAAATTCGAAAAAAAAATTTCAAAGGCTAACAATGTATGGATCTCTCCAAGGATGCCACTGCTAGTCTAAATAATTTCCTACTCACGTAATCTTACTTTAGATGTACACTTGATGTTGTTGCAGTTCCCACTCTTATCTCGATGTCTTGAAGCAAAACCTGGCCATTCTTCGCTTTGTGTAGTCTAACGGTCGCCGATTCCTCTATTTACTTGCTTACCATTTGCTCAATACAGAACGGAGCTAAAGCATTGCATCCTCTGTCGCCTTTCCACTCTTTCTCAATATTCTGCTAACTCTCCATTATCTCCAGGTACTGATCATTTTTAAAGATTTTCAAGAAATTGTTAAGTACTAAGAACTCTCTTTTCTAAGAAAAGCCTGAATAACAGGAATTCTATGCAATGTTACAAATTGAAACTTATCTGTATTCTACAAACTTTGCCTTGCATTGTTGGTCATAAGATATATATTGTTGGTCCGTGCAGAGTTTGTGAATTGTGAGTTGATACCATTGTTGTTATGCTTTGTTGCACAAACTTTGCCTTGCATTGGTGGTCATGAGATATTTCTCATTAATATGCCTTGACATAACCATGAATATCGATTTTTTGTCTATAATTATTATTTTTTCGAAATCTGAGGTATACAGCGACCTTCCTCATGCTTTGAAGGTCAAGTATGCAAAATTTCCTCAAGATCGGAATAAAACTGTAGATTTGCATAAGAAACAAACAAACAAACCCACAAACAAACAAAGATCTTTTTTTATATATATAGAAGACTAGAAGAGGACCCGGCGTTGCCCGGGATAATTACGCTTGTAGGTAAACACACACACATACACAAAGAAACACACACACTTTTCCCAATAGTCTGAACGCTTGTTAGGGAGCTGAAAGAAGACACGTGTACCTCCTATGTTTCATCGAGAGAGACTGCGCTATCTGTATCGTCTATTACATCCATTTCCTGTTCATTAGTAATAATTTTTGGAAACGAATGTTCTGTCATTGCCTCTTCATTTTATGTTCATTGTTATAATTCTTTGAATAATTTTGTGCTCATTGTTATTGAGGAATTGCGCATTGAGTAGATTGTTGTTGCGAACACGACGGGCCTATTGTTGCACAAACTTTACCTTGCATTGTTGGTCATGAGATATTTCTATTTAATATGCCCTTTCATAGCCATGAATATCGATTTTTTATCGATAATTATTATTTTTCCGAAATCTGAGGTAGACACTGACCTTCCTCATGGTTTGAAGGTCAAGTATGCAAAATTTCATCAAGATCGGAATAAAACTGTAGATTTTCATAAGAAACAAACAAACAAACCCACAAACAAACATCATTCTTTATATATTTAGAAAGAAGAAAGAAGACTAGCAGAGGATCCCGCTTTGCCCGGGATAATAACACTGGTAGGCAAACAGAACGATGTCAAGAAGTTAAATTCTAACTCCAAATTGGTTAAATAATAACTTAATCAATACAACACAAAGCGAAGGACTATCCATTCTAAGAAAACTCCGAAAAACAAGAATTCTAGGTGATATACCGGGACTTTATTTAATTTCTTTCTGACTTGCCTCAGATTAAAATGATATCCATCTTCACCACCCGGAACATCACTGGGTACTTTAGACCCAAGTTTTTATTGCCCTTGAGGTAGACGCTCTTATACCCTCTTGCTTTATTCGAAATTCCCATTGTTCAGATGTTTCCAATATTCGTATAGATTTTTCGGTTTTAGCTGCAGAGTTCTCTGAACAATACTCATTCTTTCTCTTTCCTTTCCAGAACCATAAATGTTTGCCAGTCGTCTGGACATTTGATAGGGAGCTCATGGGAGACACGTGTGACTCCGTTCCCTCCTCAATAGACGCTACCTCATTTATGTCCTGTCACTGCATCATCATTTTATGCTCATTATTAATAATTCTTGGAAACGAACGTTTCATCATCGCATTATCAGCATCTCAGTTTCCAAAATATATATACATTCACACAGAATATAGTTAAAATGTATTTTTATGAAATGTTTGGATCTGCTGTGCTACCAAATAAGCTAGGTAATAACCCCGCCATGGCTCAGACTCAAAAAACACATAAAACACTTAGAATCAATACAGTAAAATTCATAATGAAAATTCTAAAATAATTTAATAAATGCTCACAATTTATGGACCATTTCATAAAGATCGGAATAAAACTGTAGATTTGTATAAAATACAAACACACCCACAAACATTCTTCCTGATATATACAGGGTGATTCAGAAAGGTAGGTCAAGAATGAAATACCAGGTACAGTATGTAGCGGGGACCGAAATTTTCCCTATAAACATGGGTCCGGAAATGCATCCTTACAGAGATATTGCAACTTGTACGAGATAGGAAGGACATTACAGTAGGAGTTCAAAATACCGACACTGAGCCTCGATGCAGGTGTTTAGTCTGCCGACGAGATTCTCGCCAACTCTGGTGAAGATGTCTGGTCTGGAAAACGTTGTTGGTAAATCCTTTCCGCTTAGTAGCATTACCCTGTGCCTCGCCGCAGATGAGATGCATGTCTGCCAGCTCCGCATTAGTCAAGCGATCCATTGTACGACAATAGAGATACATGTTTCGTTTCCTCTCTTTTAAAGGAGAGAACACGAACAATTTACATGTTTAAATTCTAATTTACATGGATCCTACCATTGCCGTCTGGGTAATGCACATCCATTCCTACCTCGTACAAGTTGCATTATCTCTGTAAGGATGCATTTCCGGACCCATGTTTATAGGAAAAATATTGTTTCCCGCTACAAACTGTGCATGGTATTTCATTCTTGACCTACCTTTCTGAATCACCCTGTATAGATAGATTTTTATATTCTGATAGCAGGCTGTTGTCTCGACTGTAGTTTGTTAAGTTGCCTGAAAATGGCATTGAATTGGGTTGAAAATCCTGCATGTTATAAACAAAAAAAAAAACTTAAGAAAACATTTCGACTTTTTAAAGAAACCTTTCTCTCCCCAAGACTATACGTGCTATTCTCATACAAAAGAACACAGATAAGTAAAAGAGGCTTCATAGGCATATGCTACAGCTACAACGCATTTCAAACAGTATTTTTTACAGTGTGATCCCAAACATAACTGTTTTGGTTCACTTTGTTGCTGGATCTCTATTTGTCTTCGTGTCAAAACCTTCGCTGAAATATATGAGGTGTAACATGCTCTTTACATCCCTGAAGGTTCAGGATAATTCGTCAAGTATTTTTCTAGATATTCCACAAAACGTCTAAAATCTAAAGTGTCTGATTACTTTTGGGTAGATAGTGTCTATGGAGAAAAATACTTTTGAACAGAAAGGCATTTGTTTAAGGAGTATTCTTGTTCAATTTGAGCTTTGAAAAAAATCTAACTTATTATTGCACAAGGAGTTTCTTTTAAATACTAAATAAAGAAAAAAACATTTATATATTCTATTCGAGCCTGTGAAGAATTTTCACTAAGATTACCCGAACCAGGGAGGCACGTCACCTAGTTCCGCGACCTAGATTTTCCGTTTCTGTGTGAATACATTAGTATTTATTGCAATTCATTTTCTTTAGCGATGCCTCTTCCACCTGTTAATAAGTGAGCATCATCCAATGGGCAGCTAGAGTCGTTAAGCTGATTATTGTAATATTGAATTTTCATGAAAGAAAAAAACTTAATTACCTCTCTTATTGGCAGACCGTATGATGGAATACTAGGAATTGGCATTCTGAGGAACGTCAATTTCCATTTTCTCACCATGTGTCATGAAAGCCCCTCCTCATCAATTTTGGCCAACAGTGCTACTGTAAAGTACAACCAGAGTCACCGGTTTCTTGTGAGCCACCTTTTGTTTATTGTGTCCAATTTTGGTTCTGATAGTCGTCGTTTTGGTCCCTCTGTAATAAAGCAGGCTCTTGGAAAGAAACGCTTTATTGTTCAGGGTAAAGGATTTAAAGACACCAAGGTAGCTAGTAAAAAAAATCTATATCCATACAAAAATCGTATGGTTCATTTAAAAAGGGAGTTGTGTTGCTTCAATTTACGTCACAAGTGGTAAACAGTGCTCCTAGTGCCTGTGACCGACCAGTTTGTAATGTTGCGTGGTTCTTCAAGTGGAAGCACTGTTCTGGTGCTGTACAACCTGCTTTATCCTTGCATCTTCTAGTTGGGTCTGATTACATGCCTGCTATCCTTACAAGTCTTTGTGCAACAAATATATGTACATATGAAGCGAAGTGTACAGTGCAAAGTTAAATTGTCCTTTTTGTGTCCGCCGGCCAGGTGGCCGAGAGGGCTAGGGCGTAGGCTTTCTACAGTCAGTGACAAAAAATTAGCACAACCATCATTTTCACTGAAATTCTTTTAATGAAACAAAATTCCAAATGCTCTTTTGGAATACAGACACTTAATATCTTCAGAAACAATCTAG
>JAHWFO010008960.1:0-11262 GCA_023313115.1 Rhysida immarginata
ATTATTATTATTATTATTATTATTATTATTATTATTATTATTATTATTATACGCTTTAAAAAGGAATTCTAAGATGAAACTGTTTTATATTCAATTAAACAAATTAAAATAAAGAATTTTACATTGAAAAATGGTAGAGTTTATCTATAGTTTGCGAATTTTCTTCGAAATAAAAGCAATAAAGTGAAATCGCCCAACTAGCATTCAAGATTTCTATCCATAAGCAAACAATAATTATAATGGTCGTCAACCGCCCATAGATTTAATAATATGCAGTAAAGGACATTCTTACCTTTTCCTTAATACTCTGAGTGTCATCATAGCTAAACCAAATATCTTCCCTATAGGCATAGGGTACACGTTGTACGGGATCTCGTTCAGTTACCCATTTCTCTGAAAGCATCAACTCACAAAACTACAAAAACAAATGAAAAGGGAATGATGAGCTAATTATTTTTTATTATTCAATGGTAATATTTGTTTTATTTTGTACAGTTTAAAGTTTTAGGACACGAGTCTGACATGGGATTTAAAGAACGAAACAATTAACCATTTGCGCATCAAAATGCTAAACATGATCATTTGAGTCAGTGCGATAATCCTGAGTTCCTTATCTTGTACAGATGGTAAATTATCGCAGAACGATAATCTGCGGCACTTATTCCTTCAAGGGAGTTTTGCGTCATCCCAGTAACTAACGGTTGCTACGAGATGACCGTAGCAGCCGGGACCGACGGCTAAACTTGCCCTCCGAAGCACGGGGGGGATTCATGGTAGAAGAGCTGCTGGCGGATGAACAAACCAGTGGCTACCACCAACTGCTGGTCATCCAGCACTGATCACTCAGCAAATGGGTCATACTATAAGTCCCCCAACAGCTGTGCCCCAAATAGCCGTCCCTCCCAGCAATGGTTCTCAAGTCACTGGCTGCCACCAGCAGATAGCCGCGCCTGAAGTTGCTTAACTCCATCGATCGGTGAGCCGATCGACGAGAAAACCAGGCCACGCCCACCCTGCCGGCCAGGTGGCCGAGAGGGCTAGAGCGTAGGCTTTCTTGTTCTCGAGTCCACCTGGTCGTGGATTCGAATTCCGCCGTGGGCATGGATGTTTGTGTTTGTCCCGGGCTGCGTACAGATAAAGGGTGGCGCAAAAAGAACGCATAGATTTCAAACTAGTATAATTGCCTTTATTTTGATCACATACAAAATATACTCACATCACTACAGTTGGTAATGTATCCAATTTATGAATTGTCACGTTTTTCACGTTTTTGAAGAACAGACGCCCTTACTCTGTCAACATTTTCCAGCGTTCGCACCATGCGAGGACGACCAGGCGACTTCTGCTTCATGACTTATCCAGTTGTGCGAAAAGAGGCAACCCAACGCAATATTGTGTTGCGATCAGCTATCGAACCATTTCGCGAAACATTGAAGTGTGTACGGAAAAGCCGTTGAACTGTGAACACAGAGTCATTACTTTTGAAGAAATGTTCAACAGCGAAAACGCGATGCTGCACGGTCCATTGCGCCATTGCTACTGAAACTGAAACTGGACGCTCTAACCTACAAAACAACAGGTCCCCCACCCCGCCATTTCACTCCCACCAATGATACTACGCTAGTCAAATCCTTGCGTTGTTTTTGCGCCATCCTTTATAACTTGTGTAAAAGCCGCAAAATGACCTTTGTAGTCGACGCCAAATATTCGAACAAACCGTTCGAAAAACCAGGCCTTTCAGCGTGCACCTCTCCTAAGATAAGAAGACGACGTGATACTTGGTGAGAACTTTCCTTTTCTTTATTTTACCACGAATTTGTCGGCGGGAATTGCTATGTCGAAACGTGTGGATGAAGGCTAGCAATTTTACTCGTCAGTTCTTTCTTCTTTCCCCGGGGCAGCTGGAGTTTGAGCCAGTGCATCGCCGCGCAGCGCGACGACTGTGTCATTATATGCAGGTGTAAACTGTATAATTGCCTGCGCGTCTCAACCTGGACATAAGCGTAATTAATCGCGACGAGGAACTGAACCGGAATCTAATAAAAGTCAGGCGGAACTGTTTACCTGTATCTGGATTAGTAATTGTACCATAGCTGCATGGTACCAGTCGTGGCTCTGATCACGCCTGTTATTATTTGTCCGTTGTGTGTAAAGCTGAGCCCTCACAGGTTGTCTTAGTGTCTTAGTGCCAGTGGAGGTTGGTTGCTGTTGCAAATACGTGAGTAAACACGAATGCACTCGGTGTTATGTGGAACGGCTGGACAGTTGTTGGGTTACGGGAGGATAGATCGTAGAGCAGAGCGCTGTATTGGTTGCAAGCGTTGAGCGCCTGCGCATTATTCTGGGATTACAGCTTCCTTCCCCTCCCATTCAAACCTAAAGCTACCGTTAGAATACATCAATAGGTATTGTAGATGTATTAAAATGGAAGCACGGCGCGTTCTTGGGGCTGCTCTTGTTTTATTACTCCCAAGCACCCTAGTTGTTTCATGGTGACCGTTAATGTCAGTGCTGTGTCCATGTGACCTGTTCAGAGCTGCTCACTGTGCTCTTGTTGACGCAAGAAGCCAAGACGTATGATAACGTTAATACTGTTTGTTCAATTATGCATTTTGTTCTCATGTTGAAGATTAGTGTTAATTTTAACAAGGGGCCCCGTTGTTTTATTGTTTTTTAGCATACTCTTAGCTTTCATGCATATGAATATTTGTAATAATCTATTAAGCCTATTAAATACATGTGTTCCTACCGCAACCACCCCGCACGGGTGGCTCATAATAAACCAACCAACCAACCACGGCCACCCCCTAATCTGAAGTTACTTCAACTTAACAAAGGAAATAATTATACAGGGTGTTTTTGAATTGAGTACAGATTTTTTGGGAGATGATAGAAGAGGTCCTTAGAAGTATTTTTTGTCATATGAACATGGGGTCCCCGCAGCTCCATTTACTTACAATACTGCATTGAACAATCAAATGACACCGGGACGCAGTGTGCGTTGGTAGGCCTAGATTATTTTATTTTTAACAATTAACACAAGCAATCTACTGTAATAACTTTTAAAGTAATTGTTTGCAAAGAAATTTCAAGGTGCACGTGCTTGTTTGTTGAAAAGTCTTAGGACAAACTTCGTCAAGGAGATTCTCTGGTCTTCTTGAAGATGTTCCACTAATGACCAGACATTTGATGTGGTTTCAACAGGACGGCGCACCTTCGCATTACACAAGAGCAGTTAGAGATTACCTAAATGAGACATATCCTGGTCGTTGGATTGGACCTCTTCTATCATCTCCCAAAAAATCTGTACTCAATTTAAAAACACCCTGTATACAGACTAAGAATTAGTTGAACTTATGGGGAAAAAAACGATTACCAATCTACAAGACAGAAAAAACTTTAAAGCTCAATAATTCGCACACGAAAATCGATAAAAAGATTCTGTTTGCACAGAAACGAGTGCATTGAAATCGGATTTTTTCCAGGGAAAATATTAATGTTAGAATTGTTCCGTTTTTGATAGATGTTTGTTGTCAGGGATAGAAATCAGTTTATGCACATTATCAAACGGTAAGATGCCAGCTTAACTATCGGTGAGACGGAACTATCACTATCTGCTTCCGTCTGAAAATGTGCATAAACTGATGCCTGTAACTTGACAACGCCATCTGTTGGTGAAAAACCGAACAATTCTAGCACCTTTCTTTCAATCGTTTCAGTGCAAACAATCTTTTTATCTGCATTCCTGTGCGAATTATCGAGTTTTAAAGTTTTCTCTGACTTTTGATCACTCTGTATTTGTCTAGCATAAGAATATAAATTTATGTACGAGGGGCGATTGATAAATAAGGCCTCCATGGCTGTAACTTTTTATTTGTTAACCGATTTTCAAAATTCTTTTTGTATCTTATACTCACACTTGTCCTCTATGTAATGCACTATTCACTTTTCGACATAGTCCCCATCCCTTTCCACGCATTGCGCCAACGCGTAACTAGTTGGGTGAACCCGTCGGAGAGGAATTCCGGAGTTGTTGTCGACATCAGGATTGAATGGCAGCTTTGGACCCTCTTCTGGAGTACAATAACATCCGCCCGCACACGAGTCAACACACACCAGAGACGTTGCAGCGCCTACAGTTCAAAGATGAAAAATTGCAGTTCAAAAATGAAAGACTTTGCACATTGCGACTTTCACCACTTCCCAAAGAAGAAAGAGCCCCTTAAGGGACACGAGTTTGTTCTGACGGCGAGGTAAACGCTGCCATTCAATCCTGGTGTCGACAACAACTCCGGAATTCCTCTCCGACGGGTTCACCCAACTAGTCACGCGTTGGCGCAATGCTTGGAAAGGAATGGGGACTATGTCGAAAAGTGAATAGTGCATTACATAGAGGACAAATGTGAGTATAAGGTACAAAAAGAATTTTGAAAATCGGTTAACATATAAAAAGGTTACAGCCATGGAGATCTTATTTATCAATCGCCCCTCATACAATATTATTCTAATTTAATATTAAATTTTTTAATAGTTTCCTTAATGAGATCAAAACCTTAAATCAGAATTCTTAACTAAACAGATAATTAAGTGTTCCATTACCTCATTGTATCCCTTCATAGCGCTATCTATTTTTCTCGAAGAAATGACAGGAGTTCCTGGCTTCATGTCTGAATTGTTCTTTACTGGGAAGATGCGGCCAAAAAACGGCATCCCCACTGCCAATTTATTGCGGTCAGCTCCAAGGTTTAATAACAAACTTATTGTTGAGTTCTAAATGAAGACAGGAAAAACTGCATAAATAACTTAAAATAATCTTTCTATAGCGCAAATATTAATGCAAAAACAATATCTAATTTTTCATATATTTAGATTGTGCGACATGCCATGTCAGTTTAGTTTTTTTCACGTACGGCGGAGGTTGTTTACTTTAAGTGTTTGTAGTGAGTTTATGTTGCGTTTTTTTTGGGGGGGGGGTTTTTTTTTTTTTTTTTTTTTTTTTTGGTTTTCCGATGTTTGTATTATTTGTTTTGTATACTTTGGGTTCCGTGTTGCGTTGCTATGGGTGCGTGGTGCGCTCGCTTGTCAGGTGGCGCGGTTTTGGTTTGCTGTGTCTGTTTAAGCAATTGGACAAGAGGTGACCTGCTATTGCAGGAGATTGTGCCCCAAACCATGGTACCGCATTGTCGCATCGTGTGGCGTTCTACAATTGCGGCCGGATTTGACCTGTCACCACGTTGGCGCAAACTCTTACATAGCGACTGTCACTGCTGTGACCTGTCTGAGAACAGCACCCTGCGCCATTCCACTGTCCATGTGGCTCTTTCTCGACACCATTGCAAACAAAGGCGTTTGTGATGTGGGATCAATGGCAGTTTTCTTAATTGACAATATG
This sequence comes from Rhysida immarginata, assembly GCA_023313115.1. Classification (NCBI taxonomy): domain Eukaryota; kingdom Metazoa; phylum Arthropoda; class Chilopoda; order Scolopendromorpha; family Scolopendridae; genus Rhysida; species Rhysida immarginata. The sequence goes on from JAHWFO010008960.1 coordinate 5,393, forward strand.
AGTGCAGGCTGCCGGCGACCAATCGACGAATACTGGTCCTGGACGATATGGGAGCACCTAGAGTGTCCTGAACATGTTGCAAGAGGTCGATGGATGTGGCCTGAGGGTTCGCCAAAGCTTGCCGGCGGATAGGTTTGTCCACACGTCCATCCACCGCGAACTGGGGCCGCACAGGAACCTCTCAAACGTACCATATTCCTTTATTTCATCCATCTTCGCCGCAGCCGATGCACCATGGACGCGTGTTGGTTGCAGTCTGATGCGATTCGACGAAAAGACCAACCTGCCCATGGTTGACGACGTCCTGGCATTCTCTGCAACTAAACGTTTCCTCAGCACCCAGAAAAAAAATTGGAAGACGATTTCTGTACAAGACAGAGTACCAGAAGTATTGCCAATTATGCAAAGTCCTTCCCTTATATCGCATTCAAAATGTGCGGGAAACCTGCATAATTCGCATCATATATATCTCTGTGAGCTGGGTCAACCCTGCAATTTGCATATTTCTCTGCCCATTTGTTTATGGTGTTGCATTTTCAATGTCGCATAGTGTTCGGTGCTGCTCCACTTTAAACAAAACTTATACCAAAATTTCAAAGGCGTTTCCTAAAGTATCAGATGGGAAATTCGTTGAATATTTAGATATCAACTTGCCTTATTTAAATTACTTCAGTACTTGGATACTAACTTGATTTTAAGAAGCGCCACAACTAGGATATTTGTCACCCGGAGCAAATTTGGATTTCGGATCCCCTTTCCTCTTCTCTTAATATCCCTATAAACATTCTCCCCACTCCACCTAGTTGCGACCGTCTTAAGTCTATTTTCTTTAGATATATTTGTTATCTATATTATTATGCCCATTACATTAATTATCTTAGCTTACCAAATTCATTGTCTGATCCCATGAGCTTTCGTTTGGTCTAGAATAAAGAGGAGCATTATGACCAGTTTCCTTTTCCCAGTCTCCGTGATAATCATAACACAAAACATTCATAATATCCAAATACCTAGCAAAAGTTAAAAGGGAAAAAAAAAACAAATTTTAAGTAAAATTAAATAACAAGACTGTTTAGATATTTTATTTTTAAATGAATTAACATTAACCTATATCTAAATTAGATGACTAATAGTATATGCGCACAATTGCACTCCGTAAGAAAATACGTTCCTTATGCCTTCAGAATACAATATTCTCATTAAAAAATTGAAAATTAAAGACAAGGTGGTAAGACCCTGAAAAAAGCAGACGTTTCGGATAGAGGCTATCCTCTGTCAAAGAAAAGAGTGAAAGTCATAATAGTACTGTAGACGACTTCTTGTATATAGACAACATGGGGGGGGGGGGAGTATTGGCTAGGGAGAACAGAATAGAACCAATTAATTGCTATATGCAAGTTTTCTAGAATGCAAAGAAGCTTCTCTTCTCCTATTCATCTTAGTTCTCTTACACTGATGTCCAATGTCTCAGGAAAATTTCATAATTTAAGAAGAAAACAGTACATTTGTTACAAAAAAAGCAAAGAAAAAATATATTGAAATGGCAGAATGGTACATTCGCACACGCCTACCATGAGGTCATAATACGGATTCAAAGAAGAATCTTTTTTTCCTTTTGGGGGTGAGGGGGGGCTTAATTACTTCAAAATGGTTCTTCGCAGCCAAACAGTTTTTTTTTTGGTTTTTTTTTCAAAAAAAGATTCGTTTAATGAAAAAAAACCCTTCATGGATGTTTTCTTATTTAATCATTTTGATAAAAAAAAATTAATTTCTCTAAAAAGGTTTAGCCCATTTCCATGAAAAATTCGTTAATGCATAGTTGAAGGATCTCTCTAAGTACGATTTAATTTTTTTTTTAATTGTCGGGAGGGGGGGTGAGAGGGGGGGGGGTCTGAGAGGGGAGGGATCCTAAGTAATTCTAAAACCGCTCATCAGAGCCAAACAAGTCATTAAAAAAAAAAAAAAAAAATAAGCCTTACTGAGAGGAGCTCGTACATGTAAAATTTATTGAGTTAGATTCGCTTGTTTGAACGCTACAGACATTTTTTTGGGTTTTAGTATCATCTAAAACCCTATTAACGACGGTACAGATATATGTAACATGTATGTCACACGCCTTAACTTTTGAAAGGATTGACCTAGAGGCTCTACACACGTAGGCCCTATACAGCTAAGCAACAGATCGATGGAGTTAAGCAACTTCAAGCACGGCCAGCTGCTGGCTGGGTGACAGCCAGTGGCTTGAGGACCACTGCTAGGTGGGACAACTATTTGGAGCACAGCTGTTGGGGCTTCAGTCTGACCCATTTGCTGAGTGACCAGTGCTGGATGTGATAGCCACTGGTTTCTTCGTCCGCCAGCAGCTCTTTCATAATGAACCCCCCGTGCTTCGGAGGGCACGTTAAGCCGTCGGTTCCGGCTGCTACTGTCATCTCGTAGCAGCCGTTAGTTACTGGGAAAGCGCAAACCTCCCTTGAAGGAGTAAGTGCCGCAGATTATCGTTCTGCGATAATCTACTCTCAGTACAAAATAAGGCCCTATACAGAGAACGGAGCGAAAAATATAGCGAATCCTCTAGGGTGGACCAAACCTTGTGTTTTCGTAGTTTCCCCAACTGACTTTCGCCAATGTACACTAAAAACTGGTATAAGGCTCTTGGGTCCCCCCAATCACAAATCAAGCTATAACTTTTGAACCGGAAGTCCAGAAATCTGAATTCTTGCATATTTATGGTATGTTACTTAAAATTTTAGCTCTTATACACTAAAACTTATATAGTCCTCTGGGGCTCTGGCAGGGGCTCTAAACACAAACAGAGCTATAAAATTTGAACGAAAAGGCTTAGAAATCTGAAAATTTGTATACTTATAGAGATTACTAAAAAATTTAGCTAATATACACGAAAAACTTGTATAAGGCTCTTAGATCTCGACAGGGGGCCCTGAAGCCCAAATCACAAATAAGCTCTAACATTCGAATAATAAAAAGGCCTAAGAACTTAAAGTTTTATATTTTTACAGTGCGTTACTTAAAAATTATACACAATATATAAGGAGACTGGTATAGGCCTCGAGGCCCCTGGCGGCCGCAAATACAATTGAAGCTATAACATTTGAACGGAAAGACCTAGGGACCTGAAATTTTCTTTAATCATAGTGTGGTATTTAAAAATTTAGCTACTCTATATTAAAAATTATATAAGTCTCTTGGGAGGGGCCTTGCGGCCTCAATCTCCTAATCAAGCTATATATTTAAAACCAGAAGTCCAGAACCTGAAATGTTTTATATTTATAAGGTGTTGCTTAAAATTTTAGCTATTACACGTTAAAATTGATATAGTCCTCTGAGGTCTCGGCAGGGGCTGCGAGGCTCCAAATACAAATCGAGCTATGAATTTTGTACGAAAAGGCCGAAAAACCTGAAATATTGTATTTGTTCCCCTCAACTTATTATAGTCACGAGCCGCTACTGCTCGTAACATTTTGATGCTAAAACCCTTTTATCGTTGGATAACGATGCCTTAACTAATTTTTTATTTTTAGAAAAAAATTAGTATCTATAAAAAGGCTTACTCAATTGACATAACAAATACGCTAAGGCACAATTAAAGGTACCCTCTATGTATGTATAATTTATTCGGATCTGCTATTTGCCATTTCAGAGGAGTTATCTGCACAAAATTGGCCACATTCGTACATACGGATTTTTTTTTTTTTCAAAATTTAAAAAAAATTAGAAAAGTCTAAAATAAGGAAAAAAGGGGGGGGAGGAAATTCTGAAAGTTTAGGAAAGTACGCCAGCCTGTGTAAAAAGAAGTCATGTTTTTGAAAATAGTCCATTTGCACAATTTTCAATGTTTAATTTAAAACAAAAATTAAATTTCAATGAAATTGTTAATTTCTCTGAAAAATTAATAATTTCTTTAGTTGCAGATTTTTTGTTTGGCGAAGGTGGCAACTCTACCTCCGGTGTTGTAACTCTTTGAAGGTGGCTGATTACGGACATGGAATTTTCCTTTGTGTTTTGGTTGTTGTTGTTGTTGTTGTTGTTGTTGTTGTTGTTGTTGTTGTTTAGTTTTTATACTTCGGCTGCAGTTTTTGTACTTTTTTTTTTGCTCTGTCTTTCTCCGCTCTGAGTTCTGCGTGGGCGCAGCCGCGGACACAACTAGTCCTGTATATTTGGAGTTAATCGAAAAAACAAAAATAAAATAGTTTTATCTAATAAACTTCCCATTTAATCAGGCGTATTATAGATTTTTATAATAAGCTAAAAAATATGAGTTTCAGCTAAATAATAGCTTAAGACAACCGATATACTGTATACTAAGGGTACTCTAAACGTTTTTAGCTAGGAAGGTTGCACACATCTTACAAAGACCATTCTTTTAGCACTTTCCAAAGAACTCCACTTCTATAATTCTATACAAAGTTTCTTCCTCCTGAATCATTAGATATGCATTTTTTTCAGGGATGAGCAGTGAGCTGGGACGATGGAGACCTCGTCTTCAGCATCCCGATGGCAACCTCTTCTCGCAACAAAACAATGCACCGTGCCATCGCTCCCAAATGGTATCCGGATGATTTTATGAACACTCCACAGACGTGCCATCGAGCACATCTGGATTGCCATCGAAAGAGATTTCGAGCCTCAGTTCCCCTTTATCAAATCTTCGTGGACTGTGGGAGTTTGGTCAGGGGTCATGGGTTCGTATGGATTCCCAACGCCTCCAGTATCCTATCGTAATCAGGGCGAAATGTAGTTCTACACGATATTAGACAGATATCTTTAATTCAATAGCTGCTCAGTGTAAAATACTCGTAGAATTTTCGATTCTGGAACTAAAATCACTGCGTTTTTCTTCTGGTGGATTTTTAGGCAAAAACACACGGATTTTCTCGGGCCTGTCAGGCGATTTGCACGCTCCTTGGTTCCAGTGCTCTCCGTGCTAACATTATTTAAATGAATTTTTCCTTTTGTCTGCACAATTGAAAGAAGTTCAAAATTTACAGACCTTTGAAAATTTACAATATAGCAAAATATGAAGTGGAAATTTATGTAATAAATGTCGGGATCAAACATTCATTCTAAGTTATGTCCAGTATTTTAACAGTAAACATTTAAAGAAATATATTTTATTATTAAAATGCACCTAGATAATAATAAATAGAATTACTTGGATAAATTCGGTACATCAAAACCTTCTTTGATGACTATTGATACAGGTGAAAATGCTGCTGTTAATAGCCAACCATGAGAAATAAACTCTTCTTTTAGTTCCTTAAAGATAAAAGGAAAATTTTATAAATTTTGGAGCACTAGTCATGATTTGAGTAATTCTTTATTTTCATGTCTTTATAGTGTTTTCTATCAAAAATTATACCCTTGCATTATGTATTCCTTCTGTTTTCTTGTGTATGTTTTTAAATATGTCCCTTAAGAAGACCTTACCTTTACCAGAGCAGCAAAATTTTCTCTGTCTTCTGGTCTTCCACCTCGATAGTGTAATGCTGGATATTTCCAATGTAAATCTAACCCATCGAAATTATAAGTTCTACATGATAAATAAACAAATGATTTAGAAATAAAATCGCTATTACGGTTTTATACGATTCAAATTTTAAGTTGTGGAATTTACTTAAGAAAATCAACAACACTGTGAATGAAATTTGTACGGTTAGCTTTCCCTTCTACCATCCGTGAGTATTTACCACCTGCATCATTCCAACCTCCAATAGCAATCAGGATCTTCAGCTTTGGATTTTTTTCTTTGAGTCTTACATAGTCTTGATAGCCTTCTGAAATAGAGATATTAAAAGATAAGTAAATCTTTAAAAGGATATGGAACGCGTTCATTGCTCTGTGCATAAAAA
>JAHWFO010008961.1:0-35702 GCA_023313115.1 Rhysida immarginata
TTCTATTTCTTTTAATTAAATGGAGTTCTTATTTTTTAATTAATATACTTTATTACAACTCCTACTCTTATATAATTCCTCAATATCTCTTCAACAATACACATTTTGGAAATTTTCTCTTTTGTATTGAATTATGTGCATCATAAACTATGCATACACAAAATTTCATCAAAATCCCTTTGTGCAACTAAGTAATCTTTCTTTGTAAGAAAGTTTACTTTACTAGAAATCAATTTTCTTTACATTACTTAATTAATTTCGGTTTAATATTTTAAAGCAACATTAAAAAAAAATCAATTTCTCATAAAATTCATAATTTATACTCAGTAATGAAACATTTTATTCTAGAGAAGAGGTTAATAAAATATTTATAGCTCGTTGTGCAATATAAAAACATTTTATAATGTAATTTATTTCTTATTAAAAATATAATGAAGGTCATCTCTTTATGTACCATAATGGCTATAAATGGAAACCAGAAGAGAATTTAAGAATCGGTTGCTATTAACTAAAAGGAATATAAACTGTTGTTGCTAAACGAATTCATTTCTTGGAGATAATATTCTCAAATATTTTTATAGTTAATATATATGGGGAATAGCGTGGAATTAACTTGGCTTAATTATAATATCCAAAGAAAATCAAATATAAATATATAAATTTTAATTATGTTATTATATACGTAAGTAAGGATCAATAAAATAATGTCCCTGAGTATTAAACTTCTTATTAATGGAATGAAACTACATTCTCGGAAATAGATATTAAAAAAAGGAATAAATATAGATTTGGAAAAGCTCATTCATAGAAAAAAAAATTCAAAACAAAGGTCGAAACGTAAATAAGCGCCAATATCTAAAGATTTTCTGTTTCCTAATGAAAAAAAAAGGGCAAAACAACTAGAAAAATGCTATTTTTTATTCATGGAGAAAAAAAAATCGCTGTTGCAAATCTCGTCATTCTCTGATGGGTGAGGTTGCTTTCATAAATAATTTAGCATTTGCAAAAAAAAATAAAAAAGCAGCGACTCCATTCATTCTTATGGTGTGATGGGAGGAAACGAGTGGCCGGTGACGTTCTCTTCCTGAATCGAGTGGGTATTTGCATTTGCACCGATTGCTTTCAATTTACACCGAAGGCGTTTGTCAAAACAGTTTGTGCGAGAGAGAGAGAAAAAGAAAGAAAAAAAAAGCAAAGCAAACTTTCTCCGACCATAATTTTGTGCGGAAGGCGTACGGAACGAAGGGTAAACAACAAAAAAAATATAGTATCATTAAAGTAGCATGTCGTGCAAGTGAACGCGGGAATGGTGAAGTGGCACGCGCTACTCTATTGAAATCCAACGCAAACCCCATTGCCGACTGGTCGCACAGAGAGAACGTCTAATGAATGGGTTGGACAACAATGTCGATTGTCCTTTGGAGAGCGGGTTAGAGTCGGACGAAACAATAGCAGCTGGCGGTGGCACCAAAACCACTTCCCACCACCTGCCCCACCGGGGGCCTGACGACGCCATGCATTGCTGCCTTCGCTGAAACAACCCACGGCTAATCCGCCATTCAATGCGACCGATACTACGCTCAGAGTGCTATTCTCGTGTAGAGAAATCATAGGCACTGAGCTGACAGAACAACTGCCGTTCCCTCTCGCTTTCTGCCAATTCCAGCAGTTGGATGCCGAGAGAACAATGGGGGCAGAAGGAAAACGAAGGGAGGAGGATTTAAAGGGTGGGGGATGGAGAATTTTGGCAAGAGTCAGAAAAAGCTTAGGCAAGCGGAAACAACTCAATGAGGCAAAGGTTTTCGAACTTTGCTATGTGTGTGTAGGGAATTTCGTAGTAGAGAAAAAGGAGCCAAATGAGGGAAAGGGACGGAGAAAGAGAGAGTTGGCTAGGCGTGAGCGTGTGGAACCGCCACCTGCGCTTTTTCTTGCGGTCAACGATAGCAAAGGTCAGCGGTTCGTCCAGCTGCTTCATAACGACTTAAATGAACCTAAATATGTCGATGAATAAATAAAAATGGTCATAAATGAACTTTTTTTTGTTTTACGCTTAACATATCAAATAAGAATTCCCATTGTCATTTTCTTCGCCAAATATAAGATGCTAAGGGCATTCTATGCTTCCATTATAATACGAAATGTTAAAGAACCACGCTCTACCCCCCCCCCCCCCCCACCCCTCCGGGGACGCGGCGGGGGGGGGGTCTAAAAATTATCGTGTATCGCAGAAAACCGGCTACACTGGCAGCCCTTTGGGAAGAAACTGAAACGGCATATGCAGCAATTCCACTGGTCAAACTGCTGGAAGCTAATGACAATTTCACTTTCTAATGCAGAAAGAACCTTTTGTAGAGGTCAACGGTAATTTACATTCATCTTATTATATATGTATACATGTGTTTCTTTTATTGAATTGTATACAGGTTGTTTACGAAACATACTGCAAAGATTCAAATGGCGATTTTTTTGGGATTTTTAAGAATCTTTTAACCTGTGATGATTTTACGAATGCGCTTTGTTTCGAAGATCTGTGGCGGATAAAGGTTTTTCGACAAAAACAATATTAGCTAATATTCCATGTAAAGCTTCTTAATCTACAATAATTGCTGAAAATGCCTACCACCAGCTAGCATGCATGAATCCAATCTTCTCCTCATTGACTGCCAAACTCTTTCAAAAACACCAGGGTTCTTTCTTTTGCATTACACCAGGGCTGTCCAAGATTTCTGTCCGCGGGCAGCGCCCCTGCACGCGGGTAATCTTCCTTATCCACCTATTGCACATTACGTTGTTACCATTTTATTTCCTTCGTTTTAATGTGACAATTTTCTCGATGTCAGGTAGAATTGTATTTTTCCCCCGATATGACACGATTGCATATTAAGTATTTCGAATCCGATCTGTGAACAATGAAAAAAAAAACATATTCTCCCACTCCGGTTTAAATACTGGTTCAGTGATTTTATGCTTTTTCGGAATGTGCGCGACGAAAAACAAGCAAGTATCATTAACAAAAGAAATAATGCCTCATTTAATGCAATCGCCCCCTAAAGTCTGGCAACACTGCATAGGAAAAACTATACCCGCTCCCCTCCTGAGTTTTGGACTATCTCCTCGGCTTGCCCGTGAGCTTTGTCCGCGAGCATTTTATGTTGCACGCGGGCGACGTGCACGATTTGGACGGCCCTGCATTACACCCATCAACTATCCGATTTCTCAAATCTTCTAAATTTTTTAAATAATTAAAATCTATAAAAACTCCTTTTTAAGTGAAAAACTGGTTATAAAAATTATAAAAATTGAATGATAAAAGTCACCAAAAATTATGATCTAGCGAAAGGAAGCAGGTCTTGTAGGGGTCAAGTAATAGCAGAGCAAGAAGATCACAGGCGTGAAGAACAGTGGCAGGACACAAACATCAAGTTAGAAATGAAGGAAACTTATTCTTCGCCATCTCCTGTCTTTTACCTATATAAGTCTCCTTCATTCCTATCATTAAATCAATTAAATCATTACCTCTTCTTCCCTTCTACATTTTTCACTGGAGTAATATAAACTAACGGGTAAACTGATAGCGTTTTCAATATCTGCACTATCTTGTGTGAGTATGAAAACCTTTATCGCCTGGTATCTTCAAAATAAAACGGCATTCTGAAAATCATCAAAGGACAAAAGATTTTTAAAATAAGCCAAAGAATCACATCCTTTGCTTTTTTTGCCGTATGCTTAGTATATACATACCCTGTATATACATTTTTGGCGAACTCCTATTCTTTAAACATGGGAAGGCAGGCGTATTTCGAGTGATATCAAAAAATGAATGAAAACATAGTAGCATTGAGCTTTTCTGTTTCCAACGGAGTAACTTACATATTCGTACCATTAAAATTCGAATTTATAAGTGGTGCCTGAATATTTTCGTGCACTTTATAACTTAGCAGCATGACGATAAAGGTTGAACTACCATCGAAAGGAATTTAGTTCTCTTCAACGAAACTAAGCGCCAAATAGTAGGTAGTCACGCATTACGTATGTTCTAAGGAACAATTTCATTATTTTTAAATGGGAGAAAAAAGCTGTCATTTGACAAGCTCAAAATTGGTTTATACCTGATTTTTTTTGCAGAATTGCCGCTACTCCAACTATGTATAATGAACTTTTTCAGCAAGCCATTAGCACTCCAGAACACAACATTGTCAGAAGCTGCGGAAAACAGAACACTATATAAAATAAATATGGAAATCATATTTCCACAAAATTATTTTATGTTCGAATGCGCATTTTGACGACACAGTCCTCTTCTTCACCAAAACACCAGATAAGCATTTCTCATTCTTCATCTAGTATTTCGCTGAAGTAGACAATTTTGTCGACCATTAGCACTCCTCATTCAAATAACCAAATTCGGTATATTTAAGATATATTTTGAGACGCAGTTTATGAGTGTTAATTTAAAAAGATCAAAAGTTTAAATTAAAATTAATTTTTACTCATTCTTGAGAGGTACTAGAGAAATTAGTCCATTATGAATAAAGATCACTAAATAGTAAAAGCAAAAATGGCAGTGAAGGACTCTGGTCATCATTCCATGGACTAATGGAAGCACTGCTGTTTTTTCCTGATCAAAATTGGTTTATTTAGATTATATTTAATAATAATAATATAATAAAGCGAACTTTTAGTTTGTAAAGAATAATTCCTATTAATTAGCGAATACTGATTTGATTCTAAATCGTAATTTCAATTTTTAATTTCATAAGTTGCATAGCACAAAATTCAGAGAGTCGATCCTAACGATTTATTTTATTTTTTTATTGTTTCTTAATGCCACAAAAAACATTTACAAAATTCCCCTGGTCTACATTCGAAGCATAGAGATCTCGCGAAAACTCCCAATTCGTGTCACGCTATTACATGACTCTCACCACCATAGGACTAATCGAAGGAAATAAAAGAACTACTTAACGCCATTAGAATTCCGCTGCCTATTTGCATTCGTACTGGAGTTGGTCAAGTGTAGGGGAGTCGACCTTTGGTGGTTGCTAGCAATTCTCGTGTGAGTGAGAGAGAGAAAAAACCCGCCAGATGATGATAAAATTTTCGCGTGTAGGTAAATGAACGAATTCGGGCCCGGTAATAGCCAGTGAAGCGAGTCGGCACGCTAAACTACTTGGCCGCCTCCCAACCAACCCTCGGTGGTAGAATAAACACCGGTTTCATTGGTGGGGAAGCTTTTGTTGGGGGTGAATGGCAGATTCAAATGAATGCATTAACTGTATTTTAAAAAGCAATTTTTAACGCAGCAACTTCACTGAAGCGAGCATGAGAAAGTGGTGTCACATCTATGAGTATGTCACAGTGATTGTCATTCACGTTCTGACAGCGGTGAAAATTGAAATCATTTTTTTTTCTTTGGTATATTTATTTTTCCAGCGCCCACATCAGCTGTTACGAATTTACTGGCCTGTAATGCTCGTTTTACATGATAATAGCATAAATAAAAATTAGTAGCATACGAGTCACAGTACTCTCTTCACATATTCACTCGTAGGTTGCATCTTTCCATTGAAAATAAGGATTACATTTTTTAAATTACACGGACTTATCGTTTAATAGGAAAACCTCATTTCGAAACAGTGGTTCGTTCCACATAAATATAAGGATCAGTAGTTATAAATTTTGCTTATGAAGTATATAGGGTATCCAGAAAGTATCCTTCTGATTCACTTTATTTAAAAATAATACAGCTAGTATCAAAAAAATAAGGACATAAACCACAATTCGACGAGGGGCATTCAAATTTGACCTGGACTTTATTTTTTATAAAATCAGGAAATTACAAAAAAAAAACAAAACCACATGCAGACAATTATTTCTCAAAGAACACTCCTTACTTCTTTCTCTACACATTTTTTCCAGCGTTCTGGAAACATCTGGATACTGGTTCTGTAGAAATCTTCAGGCTGATGTCGAAACCACGTCAGGACAGCCTTTTTCACTTCCTCATTGGAGCCGAAACTCTGCCCTCCCAAGAACTCTTTCAATGGTCCTAAGAGGTGATAGTCGCAAGGGGGAGAGATACGGGCTGCATGGAGTGGTAAGATGTCCCATTTGAGTTCCGTCAGTGTGTCCATAGTCAGTTTGCCTGTGTGTGATCTGGCATTGTCTTGCAGAAAACAAACGCCACTGGTAAGGAGTCCTGGTCGCTTTTTCCTTAGTGCCTGCTTCAGGGACGTCCTCAAAATGTCACATTAGTAGGGTGCATTTAAGGTTCGACGTTCTTCCAGAAAATCGACATGAATGATACCTTAATGTCCCAGAATACAGTCGCCATCACTTTCTTGCCGACCGTGTCATCTTGAATTTCTTGGGTTTTGGTGAGTCAGTATGTCGCCACTCCATGCTCGCACGCTTGCTTTCAAGAGAAGGTGATGAATCCATGACTCGTCGGTGGTCACAACACGCCTTACGAAGCTGTCACATTCCCTGTCATATCGCTGCAGCAGCAAGGAACAGATTTCCACCCGGGTGGTTTTGTGATCCTCGGAGAGTTGCTTAGGGACCCATCTGGCACAGATGTTGTTGAATTTCAGCTTATCGTGGATGATGGTCTCCACATTGCCAGTGCTGATGGTCAGTATTGAAGCCAATTCTCGGACATGAATCCGACTGTTTTCCCTTACTGTTCGTGCGATGATGCCATTATTGACTGCAGTTGCTGGCCTTGCCTTATGAGGTTCATTGCCGGTGGATTCTCGCCCTCCTTCAAACTTTTGGCATCAAGCAAAGACGGATGATCGAGACAAACAGGACTCGGTGAACTATCTTTGAAGTCTCTGATGAATTTCAGATGCTTTCACACCTTCGTTGTGGAGAAACTTGATGATTATTTGTTGTTCCATTTTGGTCGACACATCGCTGTCCGACATTTTGTTTAAACAAATGAGAATTTTAATCTGAAGCCACGGATGTATATTTCGAGGACACTGTCCGCTTCATCAGCCTGTGTGACATCGTATAATTAGTCTAAATCCATTGACAACAGCAATACCTTATTAGTTCAAATATAAAGAATAAATTGTCATCCAAAATGACAATTCCAACACAAATAACACCGTGTTTAGAATAAATAAAGAAGCAATCATAGGACTTATTAAGGAGATGCTCGAGATTGAAAAACAAATTGAGCTCGTGTTTCAATAGACTTTTCAACTCCTTCCAGTATTTGCGGTATAACCGTTGCGAATGCATTTTATTCTTTACTTCAGATCTTCAGTGAGTTTGGAGAAGGTTTACTAAATTTGTGGGTCTTCTGGACGACAGTACGTTGAGCATCTGTTTGATTAATTCTATAAATGCTTCTTTTTTTGGTTAGTAAACATGTTGCTATTTGTCCTAGAACTGTCATTTTGATGTCATTTATTCTTTCATTTTGGACTAATAACACGGTCCTACGATGGTTATACTGTAGAGTCAGTGACAAAAGTTTTAGTGAAAATCATTTTAGGTACTCTTAGTAATAATTTCAGCTGTACAGAAAAAATAATTTTTAGAACTTAAAAAAAAAAAAAAGAAACATTTCTCTTCTAATCATGACAAAGTCCTGTAAAGAGTCCTAATATTTAGTGAATTTGCCTTGCTAATGAATTATCTCAAAAATACAATTAGGCATCTTTGTGATTAATTCTCTAATTATGGATTAGTCTAAGTTTTCCCAACCATTAATGATGGCGATCTCAAGTCACGAACATTTGTGTACTCTCGATTGTTTTTATACAATTATCTTCACAATAACCCCCAACAGGGTTTAAATCAGGAGACATAGCTGGCTATTTCATTACAGTAATGTTCTGTTCTTAAAATCACCGTGTTTTGTGGATGGGCGCATTATCTTGTTGAAGTATCCATTGATCGCCTGCCACAATTGGTCCAAAATCAGGAAATATGCTTCATAGCATTGACAGGTACACTGCTGAATTGATTCGTCCAGTGAGAAACTCAACATAGCAATTTTTTTTGGAAACCGATCGGTCCCCAGTTCATTAAAGATTCACCATCCAGTTGTCTTCTTGGCAGAACTTGTGTTTTCTTTCGCAAGTTATGAAAATAATATGAGAAGCCATCCGGTTTGTCAACGTTGAACTTCTTTTCATCGGTGAAGATGACATTCTTCCATTCTCAAGTCCACCCTTTGTGCTCTCTAGCAAATAGAAGCTTGTCTTCTTGATGGCTTCCTCTTGATGCGCTCCCGTAAAAAATGCGGACATTCTTGGATTACACGTTTCGCAGATTCGTGTCGATCTGAAGACCATCTCGAATATGTCGTGCTGTTTGACCAGAATTAGATGCAGATCTAAGAATGCGACGCGTTGTTCGTTGGTCAAGTGTGCGAGGTCGTCCAGAACTCTTGTAAGTTCAATATTCTTCAGGATTTCTCAAGTAATTGGACATAACCTTTGGACTTCTCTTCAATCGAAGCTCAATCTCACGAATAACAGATGTTTTCTTGTTTGAGAGCATCAATCTGACCTCTTTCGTATTCTGATAATACAGAACCTCGTCCCACGTTACTTGAATTGTTATTCACGTGAAATACTATAATTCTCACAAGTCAATGAATGTTTCTAAATGAAAGACAAAAAGCTCTCACCTCCCCACTGGTTTAAATGAGCACATAAGCATACAAATTAACTTTTTACTGTTTTTGTCACTTAAAAAAAGTGTTGCATAACGGAATTGTTTATTTAAGACGTAAATTATAAAATATTTGATTTTCTTAATACTTAAATTATAACTAACGTTACAAAGTGTCTGCATTCCAAAAAAAATTAATATTGTTTTATTAAAATGATTTAAGTGAAAATTATAGTGGTGCTAATTTTTGTCACTGACTGTGTTGTCAAGAAAATTTTCAGTCATTTTTCTCAAATTTCAAGATGCTGAGTTTAAATTTGAAAAGCATTTTGCGCACAATTTCACTTTACTTTTATTATTTTGAACAGTCCCCAACTAACCTTAGGAATTTCTTAGAGCCCTGATGGTAACAAATAAATATAAATATATATATATGAATAAAAATATATAGTTCTCCAGTTTATTTATTTATTTATTTATTTATTTACTTATTTATTTATTTATTAAAAATCTTATTCATTTTATTTGCATTTTGTGAAAAATCCTGGCGTGATGGAAGAAAACTGAAAAATTCATTTTTAAAATCACCATACTGAAATTATATTAAATCACCTATTAAAAATTAAAACAATGCTACAAAACTTAACATTTGCAGATCTGTACTGTATTTGTTTTGTCCCTATCTTCAATATGAAATGACATTGCATAATTAAATAGTGCAATTTAACACACCCATGATAAGACCTAATTACAAAACTTGAAACGCCTACCTATATTTCCATAGAATAGAGAGAATGGAAGGGTACTTCCAAGACTTCCAGTATTTTTAGAAAATGAGTCCTAAGCTTCAGCTTGCGTAATAACACATCAAAATTGTCTATCGTGCTAATTTGAATGACTTCGAACAGAAATGATTAAGGATGTTCAAGGACTGGATTTCTCAAAAGAACACCATGCACAACGGATGGTGAAAAACCGAGAAAACATGCAGCTTGAAATCATGTAGTAAAGCGAAAGAGATTGGCTAATAACAGGGGTTACCGAAACCAAACTTTTCAGAATTTTAACAGCAATTCAAAAGGCCACAGAGAAACAGATCAATGACAGCGCAGAGAGGAATATCGCAGAACAAAAAAGTGATACCTCGCTCAACTTTATTTTGGTAGATGATGATCATCTAGAGGAAAACAATAAAACGCCTCTTCTTTAGGTCTACATCTATCGGCCTCTTGGTGATTAGAAACGTGTTGCATATTCATCATCACACTATCGTGTGAATGAGATTAAAGCGAATGTTGATTTTTCATAATTTTCATAAATAGAAAAACCATGTGTGATTTATGCAATTATAGTAAACGAAATCGAAGAAAATTTATCTGGAATCTTTACAACAACTAGAATTTAGCAGCGGGAGCCCGCCCAACTGGTCGGAATAGAGAGGAACCGGTTATCCAGTTTTAGAATCTATCTAGTCTTGGGTTCGAATCCAGCCATGGGCATGGATGTATTTATTTTCCTAAGATTTGTCTTATCAGTTACGTGAAGGGGCGCAAATGATCTGCATATCGGCCAAACCAAAAACCTAACAAACAACTTAGGGAAGATAAGTGGTGGAATAACAAAAAGGGCACTAAAAAAAAAAAAAAAAGAATCGAGAGACAAAGATTTATGGATTTCAGAAATTTATACTGGTGAATAATATCGACGTGAAGTTGCAATGTATGATACTAACACTTTAAGCAAATAAATAAATAAATAAATAAATAAATAAATAAATAAATAAATAAACAAACAAACAAACAAACAAACAACGCAGTTCTCTTCTTAAGTAGATGCACTAATAACTTCAGGGAATATTTTTCAAAGGCTTAACATATATTTAGTGTCATTTTTCAGAGTAACATGTTTACATGCTTCAATAGGAAAACTGTCAGTATTCTGTAATTTCACATTTAGTCCCATTCACTGATCATTTTTTGTCCGTCTGTTGCCAGCGTTTAAAAGACGTGTTAAGAATGTCTGTAATCGTTTCGAAAAGCATAAACGCAGTAACAATCAAAAAGCACATACGCATTTTACATGTTCAGTTGAAAGGATTTTGTAAGTTAAACTAGAATGTCAAGATGTGTTTTACATAATGTTGCGAAAAATATAATCTCGGCGATTAATACAAAAAATTCAGTACCATGTCAAAAAATACTCTATCTATAGTAGTAGGTTTACTTTTAATTTTAAGAAACCATCACACAGAGAAATTCTATATTATTTAACGTTAATAACTGCACAACAACCAACCCAAGTGTAAACTTAAAGCTATTAAAATGTTGACATCACTGATAATTGCGAGCCAGAAGGCAGCAGAAGGTGATAATGACTGGTCTTGATCATCTCTTCATTTCATCGTTGGTAAAGAACACAATTTAGTAATGAAAATTATAACTTATAATAATGTAAGAATCAATATGTGAATACACCGTTAAATTTGAGAATCTCTTTTAAAATAAAAGAAAGATCATTATCTTTCCCATATCGTTCATTCATGTTAAAACCCAAAATTTATTAAAAACGACTAAGACTGCAATGATAAAAATATGCTGCTCGAATATAACATCACACAAAGCTCCAAATGAGATAACAGGCATACATAAAGATAAATAGTAGAGAAGAAAGATTTACTTTTGGAAATGCTACATGAATATAATGTTGGAGACTCTATCATCTGGTCCTAATCAGATGTTTCCAGGTTCTTTTATCAGTTAAACTTTAAATATACCAAATACTCATCAAGTATTTTGATATCTTAAGATCAAAAAAATAAGAATCGCTTACAGATGCCGAATGGCTTTGAATTAATACCAAACCAAACAAAACAAACAAAAAAAAATCCAAAAAATCTCAGGTTATAAGCATCATGTAGTTTGTTACTACTCCGACTTACAGTAATCTGAATTAGATGAGACATTTAAAAACGTAGAAAGAAAATATCCTCCTAAAAAGATAACCATTAAAATATTTGTGAAGACTCCTTGTATTATTTTGGAAATCCTACATGAATATAGCATATAGCAATATCTATCATATGGTCCTAATCAGAACGTATAAACAAACAGCAATGTTGCGAGGCATTGATTAGAAAAATTTCTGGGTGTTGTCCTGAGGAATTGCTAACCATGGCAGCGTTTATCTACATTCTTTGCCATCCCACGGGCATTATTTGAAAGAAGCAAGTTGACTACCAAGAAGTCCGATTTCGAATACCTTGAAGATAATCTGATATTGGTAGTGTTCAGGGTTGTCAACAACGTGCCTTCTAAACATATTATTTTAAGGCGAAGGATGCTCCAAACCATATGAATACCTTGAAGGAGCTATATGAATTAGATAAGGTTAATAATTTCTTTCGTATGTTATTAGCGGTAAGAAAGTGGAATTAAAATTCTACTTCTCAAAATACAGGGTGGGCCAAAAGTCATAAAGAGATTGAAATATGTAATGCTTTTTTTTAAATTATTAAAAAATTTTTTTTACAGATTTTATAAAGAAGACCTTGGAGATTAACCATAGAAAAGTACACGACATCGATGAACAATTGCTGAAGCTAATGGCATCCAAAACTATCACACTTCTGATGGCCAGTATATGACTTCCAACAGATGGCATTAAGATCAGTTTAATGACTACGTTATCTCCGTATCCCCCAATGTCCATTAGACTCGTCCATCACTGGACACATCAGCTCTATTCGCCTTACTAGCTCTGGAACATCTGCACTGCATTCTGCAATGACCCTTCCTGCAACCACGGTCCTAATTCAAGTGACAGTTTTGCATGCAGTATAATTTAAAAAAATACTACAGACTAACCCTTGTAGTCCTATGATGAAAATCCCAGTTAAGCTATTCATCTTGCAATTAGCAATACTGGTTTTCTGTTTTCACAAGATTTGCATAAAGCAACTCCAATAACTCAAATTTACTATTTCACTCATCTGACTTCAATCTTGCAGAGAAAAACCTAAACCACTTATCTACAAAGAAATTTAATGATACAGCCAAACAGATATTCAAACATCCAATCAGTGACATCAGTGGTGTCACAATCCAAGTTAAGCGATGTTGCAATTTGGATTGTTGGCAATTTCTAGAAATTCAAGATGATTTTGAGTTTTGCAAAGAAGTTTGAAACTATGCTTCCATATCTTTCCTTGAGGCGTCTCTGTATAAAGTGACGGAATTTAGTACAGATTTTTATTGAAAAGATATTTTTACCTCTCAAAGATATTTTTACCATAAATCCTTCTAAATTACTTGCTCTTCTTGAATCCTTAGAAACTGCCCAATATTGAGTCAGCAATTGTGCAGGCCTCGAAGTGAGAAATAAAAAAAATATAGGATACTATTTTGATGCATTATAGGCCTGTTTATATTAATTAATGTGATCCCCATTTTTGTTTATTGTATGTTTTTATTTATATATTTATTTATTTACATTTATACTATATAATTTGCTTTTTTCCTCAATTTTCCATTGACTTTTCTGTCGCCAGGCCTAGGGGGGGGGGGGGGGAGATGAGTTCAAACGAACTAGTGTATAATATGAATATACTGGTGCATTACAGTGTATTATATGCTAGTTTCGTTTGAAATTCGTCAGATCGAAGTTCGTTTAACACTCCCATTTAAACGCGATCCAGCTGCTATTTTGACCATCAGATGGCAAAACATCAAAGTCTGCTCTAAATAATCAGATATACATGTACAATAGAATTCAACTAGTTATAAGTTTTTTATCTTAAATAAATGATTCATAGAAATTTGATAAATGAAGCATAGATTGCTCGAAGTACCATCTACTTCCGGGACGTGCAAATAGCATTGGAACAGTTACGAGTGTCATAACCTCTTCCATTAAGAAACCATGCAGCAGCTAAAAGTACTTTTAAGACGATTAATCGTCCTAGTTTTTATATCCCAGGCAAATCCCCTACTGAATGCTGGGATCGCCACCTAGCTGCCGCCGCTGAATAACACAGTACTTCCAGTGCTAGTCATGCATGTGGACATACGCCCTTTGGAAAATTAGTGATTCAAATGCAAGGGAGTTTTTTTTCCCACTGCAGTTTTGCCGTTGATTGAATTTTAGATAGACATATTGGTAATGTTTCTAATGAAGTAGCAGTTAGACTATTTATTAAAATATAGGAGATATATAGGACGTTTTTGAACGATTTCTTCATAATATAGGAGAACTTCGAGGCCTGCAATTGGGTACCAGACGAAGTGAAAACGGTCCGAGATGATCCTTGATGAGAATGAGAGGACTCCCAAGGATTCCATAAAAATATACTTCCAACATTGGTCTGGGCTCATCCTTCCAGGCCTACGGAGAAATAAAGAATAGGCAAGCACAAGAAACTAACGTTTTTTTGTTTTGCTTAGAGAAGACACAGCATGCAACGAGTAAGCAATGCCCAAAGGACCTCAAAACATGCCCAGTCTGTGAGGTGCCACACACCAGCTTCGTTGCTTCTTGAATCCTTAGAAACCGCCAGCCTAAGAGCTACTAACTTGGCTACTGGTCACATTGGCATAACCAATTGCATGTTTGTTTATAAATATGCTTGCTGGTTTCTCATTGACATTACTTTTTTGAATACAACTTTGATCGGTTATCATTAAGAGGGCTTAAGTCTTGAAATCTACCTGCATTTGTTTTATTAAACTTTTTTGCATATCAGTAGTTTCCCTCAGTTTCTTCATTCTTAATCACTACAGTTTCGTGACACACCTGTTTACTTCTTACAACACTATTCAATCTTGGTTTCAAGGTAATTCTTAACTGAAATTCACAATAAAATAATTTACATATAACATTTTACTATAAAAAATATGTATACTTAAATTCAATTTTATAAATTAAAAACCTCTAGATCACTGTATCCAGCTAATAAAAGGTATATACGATCTAAACTCTATTGATAATACTAATGGTATAGTGCCAAAAACTGTGGACAAAAGGGTAACAAACAAAAAAAGAGAAACCACAATCTCATTTCGAGACATGCCGATGAAGAGGTCAGGGTCTTTGAAATGTACATCCATGGATCCAAAATAAAAATCTCATTTGTGGAATTGTGGTTTCCCTTCTTATTTTGTTACGATTTAAGCTAATGCAAATTACACAATGCGACAGAATTTCCAGGACTCATGGTAGAACGCACCCACACTTGCTTGGACTTATATGAAAGTAGTCACATGTTATTGTGCAAGACGTGTGCTGTTATGTGAACATGTTTGAGCATGTCCCCACATGTACGTGTCAGTTTTTTTGAATCAATTAGATGAAGGCTGCTGTGTGCAATCACAATACTCAGGATGGATCAAAGAGCCACGATAAAATTTTGCATGAAAAATGGGTAAAACCGCTACTGAAACGCATGAATTGTTGTAACCATCTTACAAAGATGAAGCTTTATCACATTCGCAAACGTTTGAGTGATTTATAAGTTTTCGAGAAGGATGGGAAGAGCTGCATGATGAGCACACCAGACAACCAGTTTGCACAAAACAGGGTGAACATATTGAAAATGTTCGTCAATTTCTAACAAGACATGACGTCAATGCTGCATACTACGCAGGTGTATGAAGCATCTAGTGAACAGAATTCATTGTCAGATGTGAATTGTTCGACAAGGCCAATTGGTTCCTTCTGCATGACAATGCCTGTACGCATTTGTTGACTGCCATGTGGGACTTCTTGGCAAAAAAATTACAGCAATTGATCACCTACCCTATTCCCCTAATCTCTCTCCCTCTGATTATTATCAGTTTCCTAAAGTCAAGATTGCCATGAAAGGATGTTTTTTTTTAAGGATGTTACAAAAAGGAAATTACACAAACTGAAAGCTTTCACCAATGCTTTGATGATCCGTACCAACATTACGATAGGTGTATTCAACACGCTACGGTTACTTTGAATAATTCTGGTGCATGAACACCTTTGAGTGTGTGTTGTTTATTCCAACAGTCCTGGAAATTCTATCGTATTGTGTATACTTAAATATGCAAACACAAAAAAGCAAGAATTCATACACATTTTTTTTTCCAATGAAAGATTTATTTAAATATATAAAAAACTCATACTAGTGAATAACATTATAATTTTATAATGCAAATATTTTCAAATTATATTCTAAGTAAAAAAATATATATATAATTCCATGAATACTTAAAGAGTTTCTTTCATATCATAAATGATGTTATTTGAAAAAAAAAGAAAAACAGGGGTAAAAACGATGGTAATCCATGAAATTGCACATGAAACTGATGAATGCAATATTTGATGAAAAATGGTGTTCTTTTGTTCAGCTTGCCGGCTGACTCTGTGTATTCATTATCAGTGTGATATTGTCACCTTTCAACATTATCCGACCTAAAAATTGATTAATTAATGTTAGAACAACAAGGTCATCTTTAAAAGTCATAAGTAAACCAAATGTGTCTGCCCTGATGAAACTTACCCAGTTGCTTTCTTTGTTTGCTTTTCATATGAACTTCCTCAGCTTCATCAAGAACAAGGTTCATATACTCATCAAATCCCTAAAATGCATAACAAAACCGAATAAGCTTACAAAAAATTTTTTAAAGGATACCTGAATAGTTGTTTTACAAGCTTTGAAATTTCTTTGTAAGTTTTTACGAAATAAGAAAAACAAAATAGGGAACACTAGCAAGTTATTTTCATTAAAAGTCAATGCAGGATATGTCGAATAAAAACCAAATCTTAATCTGCTTGATCTGGAAGCTCTACTAATCCAGTTATTGTCCACAAGGATAGTTAAATTCTTCATGTACACATTGCAAATTTAAGCTAATGGTGGCAATAGCTGGCTCTCATTGTTGCTGCTTTTGCGAGTTTAAAAAAGAAGTGGAATCTCAGCTTCTGTGTAATTTTTCTGTGGATGTCTCTCAGTGCTCTTCAAGTACCATATCGAGTTTCAGTTGCATCGAGCTGATGAATGCACGAATGTCGCATATGCCCCATGAAGTAGGGATCCTGCATGTCAACAAGGTTGTGTCAGACAACAGTATGGCTCAGTTATGGGCTGTATTCAGTTATGTGTGGTTCAATACTTTCCAGAACGATTCCAACACCTTGTAGATCCATGCCTCGACATGTTACTGCAGTTTACAGGGCTCGTGGAGGAGCCACTCACTATAAATATCGCATCCAGTGCCTTCCCATGACTTTTGGCCACTACATTTAAATCCAAATGAGAATTTGTGACGTTTAGCTGACATTTTGAAGCTAGCTCAGCACAAGTGATGTACAGGGTAATCCAAAAGACAGAAAAAACTTTAAAACTCAACAATTCGCACACGAATGCAGATAAAAAGATTCTGTTTGCACAGAAACTATTGAAATGAAGTCAGATTTTTTTTTCCCAGGGTAAAAAAAAATTTATGCTAGAATTGTTCGATTTTTGACCAACAAATGGCATTGTCAGGTTACAGACATCAGTTTATGCACATTTTCAGATGGCAAGATGCCGGATTAACTATCTGCTTACAAATGTTCAATGTGCCGTCAGTCATTCAGCAATAATGCCCTTTTTTATACATCAAATTGGTTAGACTTGCACGTCTATCATTACAGAATTGCACTTGGCACTTTCATTATTTTTTTTCTCTCTTTTGGTCTCTCAGTAGGATGGTCAATCAACAATTTCCAGTCACAAGACACTAAATTTCCACAATTTTCAGCCACAAAGTCGGACTGTACCGCTTTTTCATTTCAAAAATCTGGTAATCTTAAAATGGGAATCACATTTTAATGACAGCATACTTCATCTGGTTAAAATATTCTTTACGAAGTTGTACAAGTGCGTTCAAGTTCTAAGGTCTCCAAATTTTTTTTCTGACAAAACACTTAACCCAGAAAGTTTTAACTAGTGTTACTTCTTGACGTAATCATCGTGAAGTCAAACACATTTTTCACAACAGCGGCACCATGATTCCATGGCTGTTGAGAACTTTTCTTTAGGGGTATGTTTTGCCCACTGGTAAATCGCTGAAGCAAAAGCAGCTCGGTTAGGAAACTAGCGGCCACGGAGAGTGTCCTTCATGATTGGAAAAAGCCAGAAATCGTTAGGAGCGAGGTCTAGTGAGTATGGAGCATGGGAAACCACCTCAAAGTTATTTTGAAGAAACTGCTGAGTTAGAAGTGCATGATGAGCAGGGGCGTTGTCTTGATGAAAAAGCACCCGTCCAGTCTTGTTTGGTCGTTTCTCAGACAATGCTGGAAGGAATTTTGTTCTCAAAACATTTTCGTATGAATTAACTGTAACAGTTGTACCCTTTGGAAGGATTAAGTCTTCGCTGTCCCAAAACATGGCCACTATAACTTTCTCAGCAGAGGCTGCGACTCGAAATTTTTTCGATGGCGGTGAATCAGTGAGTTTCCATTGTGAAGAATGGAGTTTCATTTCGGGGTTAAAAAATGGAATCCACTTCTCATCCATCGTCACAACTGATGAAAAGTAAGCACCATTCATCGGTGCAACATCTGCTAAGAAACTGCCACCCGTGCAGACTTGTGTTCATCGGTCAGCATTCGTGGGACCCACCTTGAAGAAACTTTCCACATTTTCAGCTCATAATGGAAAATGGATTCCACAGACCCCACGGAAATGCCAAAGTTTAGAGGCAATATCAGGCAAACCTAAGCGACGGCCTTCCATAACTTGTTCCACACGGCAATCATGGCTTCCATCCGGCTAGTTCGTGGTCGAGGCTGCTTCGGTTCATTCTCCCGATTCTCGGCCTTCTTTAAACTTTTGCACCCATGAACGCACATTTTTAACATTCATAACTCCTTCATCTCATATCTCACTCAATTGGGGATGAATTTCGATGGGCGTTTCAACCCACAAGTGAAGAAACGAATTATTACACGTTGATCTTGTAAACTAAACTTCGCCATTTTAAGTATATGAAACATCATTCGTGGCAACGCGCATGGTATTCACGCCGTTCACGGTATAGTGCTGCCATCTGTGTTAGTAAAGACGAAATATTTCCCGCAAAATTTTAAAATCATCCTGATCTTTCTACTTGCTCTAACTGCAGAAAAAAAAAGTTTGAAGACCTTATAAATTGAACGCACCTCGTATTGAAGAATAATTTACAATGTACGGTATAGAATTTACCAATAATGCATGGTATAGAAGAATTCAATAATTCTATTCGTACGGTATAGAATTATTGAAGCAGTTTGAAGAAAATAAACATTACTTTTATTTAATAAAAATGGCTTACACAGTCATTTGCATACAGTACTAACAAGGGAATCCCTCGAACATGTATTACACAGATTTTCACCGAATTGAAGTATGTTATTCAATTGAAGCTACAATAGATGCTTGCAAAATAAGAGTGCGGATTTTTATTTCTTTCAAAATAAACCACGAAAACGAAAAAATTTGAGTGCACACATTCATACAAGGACTCCATTGTTAAAGCGGTGTATTAATGCGCTTAACGGAACTTCTTTCTTCCACTACTCACAGCAATAAGCATGAATCCAATTCAGATGAAATAGACAGCAGCAGATGGCAATTGAATGGCTTCTCAGGTTTCTAAACAAACTTAGTTTTTAAAATAGATTATTACAATTAGCTAATTGCCTTCCAGTAAAAAATGTCTAGAGTAATTAATAACCATTTCCTTAATTTATTATTTCATTTTATTAAATAATTCGGTAATCAAACACGGGGCTGGCTTCATGTGCAACGTCGAGTAATCCTTTGCGTTGGTAAGGGGATATGTATCGCGCTGCTTTATAATTTTAAATAAAAATAGTTTTCATGGATGCCTACCTCATCTTATAAATTAATTCGAGACGAATAATTGTACAGCAAAATTAAGGTTTTATGCTGAATAACAGTGCTCTAACTGCAATTCGTTGTCGATCACTGCTAACAAGTTTGCTTCCCTGCTTTCTGCCATGTTTTTTGAACTCTGCGTACTTTCGGGGCGCTTCACTGCCGCGCAACACTATCGCTTCCACGGTGTGCTTGCAAAAAAAAAAGGCTATCTGGGGTTCCCTTGTAAGTTCAAGCTGTTGTGGTTGGCATTGTTCAATTTGTCCCACCAAAGATCGATGGTTAACAGCTTCAATGGAAACATCGTGAAATGTGTAATAAATTCATGTCTGCTGTACATCAGATTTTGACTACCACAAAAACACAGCTATTGTCCCCACCCCCCACTTCAACCTTACTAAACTGAATTACCCCCCCCTCCCCCCCGTGATTATTTTTTGTTTTCCAAAATGAAGCTCAAGCAATAAAAAATCTGAAACTAGATCATATTTAGAGGATAACATAGGATACATTGAAGGTAATGATGGGAAATTACTTCAGTGGGTGCTTCCACGGATTAAAATCATGCTGGTACAGGTGCATAAATGTAGCAGCCGGCAGGATATCACTTCAAAGGAGATGAAGTCAAAATCAATTATAACGACATTGGTTATAGTAATCAATCAGATATAACGACTAGAATTTTCTCTAAAGTTTGGTTTCCTCTTTAAATGATAACAGAAAATACTTCGGTTATAGTGTAAATATAAGTCGTTTAATATAAATTGTGCTTATATCAATGGAACCATGTGTAGCAGGGTAAACGTTTCAACTGAAATAAGATTCCCTGTCGGTTTTAATGATTGATTTCCGGTAATTGTGGGATAGATCTCCCCGTATGCACACTATTCTCAAGTCCTTGTGTTCTGGTCCCATTCCCTTTCAACAGTCACTGAAGTGTTGTCAACATAGCAGATGTTATACCAAAATTATGAAAAAAAAATCCACTAAATTCCATGGTTCTCCTGCAATTGAATTCAGTGCATTTTTTAGCTTTGCTTTATGGGAAAAAATAATTTAAGTTTCAGCTCAAGTTAGCTGAACTAATGTGGCTCTCAAAGTTGTTTTAACAAGAAAATCCATAATTGTGGGAGGGAAAAAAAAAGCTAACATTATTTGGCAGCTGGAATCTGTTGCAAACAACTGCAATGTATGCAGAGAATTTGGCACCACATCGACATCTTTGTAGGTGCTGCGGTGCAACATATATTGCTGAGTAAAAAAGTTTAAAGCCTTTACTCATCATGCAGCATTGGTTGGAAGAGCATCGAGCTTTTGCTGTGGAAGTGTTCTTCAAAAACTACGATTCTGCTACTGTAAAAAAGACATTTTGACACTGGAAAAAATGGGAAAAGTTCCAACACACTAAGCTATATTGAATTGGTCACAATTCAGGTCAAGTGCATCCATTGTCAACAAGAAGCCTCTTGGTTGCCCTCAAACTGTGCAAACAAAGTCAACGATTTGGATGAGTCACAAGAAAATTAAAAAATTCTGAATGCATAAGAATCCCAGTTTCAAATCAAACAATTACACATTGAAATTGGTATGAAGCCTAAGGACCAGTGAAAGAACAATATCTGTAATAACGTTCAATTTTTCATGGTCCCTTGGAAATTAGTTAGAAATGAAATAGACTGTAAATGGCGATATCAAAACTTTAGCATGGGGAGGGTCTTCATGATGATGATAAATGAATTAGGCTCTCATCTGTCAAAGATGATTTGCACTTTTGGTATTCTAGAGAGATTTTCAGCATTCAGAGGAATTTTTCTTAATAAAATAAGTTAATTCAAATACTTTTTGACTATTACCCTTGTTTAATGTTATAGTGCAAAAAGGTCAAATTTTTTCCAGAGAATTTACTTTTAAATCAAACTATGTGCAGTGAATTACAGATATAAATTCAGTACAAACATAAATTCTAGCTTCGAGAGGCGATTATAAATTTCCTCAAAACAAATCTGATGGAAAACTAGCTTTGGAAAGATAGGGGGTTACAATTTATTCAGACAAAGTCTGGATAACCACATAGCAACATAGAAATCTATGTAACAGAACATGCTAAACAGGAACCAAATAAATCTAATAAAGCAGGAGAATGGTGACAGTTTTCAATCCTCATTTCTAATTCTACATCTTTGGACTTTAATTTGCTATTCTTAGTATATTTAACAGCTTTGAGCGAGTAGGATGGTGGATCATTTGACTCATGCTTGAAATGTAGCTATAGTCTAGTTCTGAGACTTCCTTTTAGAGGGGAAGAGAGAAAAAAAAGTGGCTTACATTTAGTCAACACATCAATATGTTTTTAAAAAAACTGGACTGAGTTGAAAATAAGTGAGAATACTAAACAGATTGGAAAAATTTCTTATTCCACTGGTGATAAAAGAGATTAATTGAATTTTTTTTAAAATTTATTTATAGGGTTGTTGTTAACGCTATATTCAGCGTAAATTACGCAAATACTTATTAGTTGGATGCCATTTTGAAATTTTTAAGCGTCTCGGAAGATGCTAAATTTCGTGGATTCTTGTCTGGTCAAGTTAGACTGTAAAATTCCTTACGATTGGTGCGAATTTTAACAGTTAATTGGCTTTAAAAATGAGTTTTTGTGCAAATTCTCGTTATAAATTTATCTGTAAATAAAATTAACAATAAATTCATTTAATAGATATATTTTTTGTTTTGTTAATTTTTTTTTTTTTTTGATAGAGGATGCTAAATAAATAAGAGGACTCAATTGAAATATATCAGGTCTCTGGGACTCAATAATTATTCTTCCTAAAGCAAACTGAATTTAACGTTTTATCAAATGTGAGATTTCAAGTCTACTCCCTTCAACCTTCATAGTCTACCAGATTTAGCAGATTTTTTTTTTAAGTTTTTCATTTTCAATCTTTGATAATAAAATATTTTCATATTTTTTATTACAAGTTTGAATTATGAAATCTACAGCATGATAAATGAGAAAATGGTGGGAAAATTATAAAAAAAAAAAGAAACTGGATTAACTGGGAGAAACTTTCACAATCTCTCTGCAGGAGAATAAAATAACAAACCATTGTAAATAATATTAAAGCAAAAGATAAATTAACAGAAAATACCATATACGATATTAGCAGAATATAGTGCAATATCTAAGAGCTTGAAAACGGATCAACATAGGAAAAAAAAATTGCAACCTAGATTTGAGCCATGAGCATGGCCTTTCAGAGAAAATGCAAGGTCCAGGGCAAATAGTCTTTTTGAGGGTCCTAAGTCCACATAAACTAATACATGTACTGAGTTACCAAATTGGTTGCTACCTCTCCCCTGATAGACATGACCAAGAGGTTCAGTCTCATTACTTTAATCTTTTAAGCCACTATGAACACAGGTGATAACTGCTAATTGTCGCAGAATAAGCTTCGTGGTAGATCAGATTTTTATCTTTCCATTCCCATCTATTTTCAAGGGATAGATAAAATATAATTTGTTAAAACAAATAGACATCACGATTGAATTATGAAAAACCGTTGAACGGTTAAGATTCCCGAGAATATTTTATAAAACTTAAAAATCCAAGTACACCAAGCAAGAGTATTCAGTAGCTACATTCAAAAACTCCGTGCTAATTGTGCTACACGTAGTGTTCAGAAAAGTACGTTCTGTGCTGGAGATAATTTTTGAATGAGCGCATGTAGTTTTTAGAGTAGGATAGGTGCTACAATCATCAGTTGAATCTCAGCAGATGACATGCACCACCACAGCGAACATGCATCACAGCAATCTAATAACCATGGCTGAAGCCAATGATCATAATTCCATGTAGATTCAAAAAAAGAAGCTAATTGACGAAGATTTTTGTACGTCCATTAAGCCATACATTTTACCAGATTATTCGAACAAGGAGGAAGTTGTGAATGACAAACACGCTTCGCAGCAGCTTTCGTATCCACCATGATGAGCAATGTCGCAATGAGAATGTTTATCAATGGTCGTGCCAGAGAAAAACGCCAGTGCCCATGCAAGGGGTTTTGCAACACGGGAGGTGGATCGTGTAGGAAGTAAAGTCAGCCATTTGCCAGCATGACTAGACTAGAACAGACTTTTTGAATATAGCTACTGTTGAGGTGTGAAATTCGCAATGAGAAGCTGAGAACCATAGCTGCAGTAGGATTATTGTAAGGGTATGAACTATGACTGTTAGATTATTTTTTTTGAATGTTCATATGTAAATTATTTATACTTTTATGTCTGGGGCAGAACGAAGATCCAAGTCCATGGCCAAATAGATTTGAGATCTATGAATTCTGATGTCGTTTTTGCATGTGAATTTTCCTCAAATATAATTAAATTATGCTAGATTATCTTATATTCAAAGCCCTATTCTCTGTGTAATACTATTCTTTATTGTGACAGATGCTAACTATTCATGTAAAGAGGATTAATGCGATGTTAACTTGAAACATATTTTCATCCTCCCTCTGAATCAGAACATTAAAATCAAAATTCAAAGAGAAATAGAAAAATAGCTGAATAGAATTCTCTTTAAATTTTTATTAAGTTAAAAAAATAAACATACTTACCACAATATGACCTTCAATACGCATATTTATGTTTTCATATAACCAGACGCTGATCCTTGATCTCTATAAAAAAAATTCGATTTTTTAATCAACAAATGTAATTTCTTAAGGTTGACATGCATGCAATACCCTCGCGGGTCTGTTAAAAATAGAGTGAATGCAATGATAAAAATGTATAAATTTCCATTCAGCCTAGATAAATGCTGTTGGCTGAAAGAACTGGCAGCCATCTTCTCTCCACTTCATATCGGGTAAAGCTAGTTTCTTGATTTATTTATAACTAAGCACTGCTACTGATATAGTTTGAAAGCATACAGTAAATTTTCAGGTGCTCCATCAAAGGATGAAGATAATCCAGACTGGAAGCCTACAATATTTCCTCACAAGAAAACATCCGAATCAGCTCTTAAACAGAAAGAGCAGCATTTTTGAAGATTTCAAGTTAGATGAAAAGGTAAGCGTTCTCAGCGGTAAACAATGTTAAATTTTTTAATTTTTTATCAATACGAAAGTCACTTAAACATCTGTTGTTGCAGTTATCCTTAAACTATTTAAGATTGGATTAGATTTCAAATTAGATTTAAAACAAATATATAAGGGATCCAAAATTGTGCAAGTACAGATTATTATTCAGTAGCCATATAATTACGTTTACTTGAAAATTACATTCCCTTTTTGTTTTCTATTTTTGTAAGCATTGTTGAGCAGGAACGAGAGAACTTCAACCGGAATTAGCAAACACAACCTTTTAAGGTAGTTGAAAAGGCGCTCGCTCACATTGTTTAGAGGACTGGGATATTTGTTCCCTTCAAGCAGCAGCTTCTCTAAATAATGTTGCTTTGATGCAGGTGATAGCAATTCGAAATAGTTGCTGTCCATTAAGAAAAATGAGCAGATTACTAGCACATGCTACGACATGTTAAAGGGCAATTGATGTCAAAATTTTAGAAACTCTGTAATTCCATCATGTGCAATTTAATTTCGATAATTTTTCTTATATATTTAATAAATACAACAAATATTTTCTATTAAATGAACACCGCGTAAAAAAATCATTTGACAAATTTAACTACAGAAAGCTTCGATGACATCAAACTGGCTAATAAATTTCTACTACTTTAGCTAAATATTTAAAGGAAAAGAAAAGGATTTTTCAATGAAAACTACAACCAGGTTGAGTCATTCTATGAGTGATTGCCTCAATTAATCTTTAGGGTTTGCATATGCATGACGTCATAGTGGCAAAAAATCGTGGGCAAGCTCAAATTGACTCGAGTTTTGAAAACTGATTTTAGAAAAATATACTTTTTGTATCTGATACTTACATTTGTCCTCTATGTAATGCACTATTCACTTTTCGACATAGTCCCCATCCCTTTCCACACATTGCACCAACGCATGATTAGTCGGGTCAACCCGTTGTAAAGGAAATTCCAGGGTTGTCGACAACAGGATTGAATGGCAGCTTTGAACCCTCTTCTGCAGCAAAATAAAGCCCGCCCACACACGATCATGTGGTGAAAGATGCCATTCAATCCTCGTGTCGACAACAACCCCGGAATTCCTCTCAGACAGGTTCACCAGATTAGTCACGTGTTGTCGCAATGCGTGGAAGGGATGGGAATTTTGTCGAAAAGTAAATAGTGAATTACAGAGGACAAATGTAAGTATCAGATACCCAAAAAAAAATTGAAAAACTAATTAACAAAAAAAAAAAAAAAAAAAAATTTATGGACCAGAATGCAAAAATTCTTTGACAAACCTCGTATAAAATACTTATATTTGACTGTTATTTTAACGTGATTTTGGGTGTCAGTTCCTTTAATGTGGGCAAATGGCTAGAACGGAAGTAAGCTTTGTCCCTGATATGTCATTTCCCATCGAAATGACCCACGAGATATGCTTGTTGTTTTCAGAGTGTGCATTGCACTATATTTAGTCCAGTGTTTCTCAACCTTTTTTGCTCAATTCCCTCATTCATCATAGCTCAGTCTATTCATTCCGGCATCCAGTAAGAGTGGCACAGATAAAAATGGCATCGGAAAAAATGTCAGAAGTGGTAAAATAGGAAAAAAATGTCACAGGTAAAAGTGCCTTTCTTACCTACATTCATTCGTTCCATCCTTCACAAGTTTTTACATAATCTACAGAACATCACATTTGGCTGAATATTGGTCCCAATTCCCTCTGGATGTAAGCCACTGATCTAGACAGTTTTATTGTTCTTTAAGTTAAGAATAGGCTAAATTTGTGCACCCACACGCAGGGGAGGGTCTAGATTGACAAGGCCTGCACTCTGAGCAACTCCCATGCAGTGGGGCAGGGTTGTTTTAGACTCACGTAAAAATGGCGTAGACTCAAAGTAAAGAGGCGGTGTTGTTACGGCGTATCAACAATTTAATAGAGCATACACATTAGCGATAGTGCTGGAGTGACACAAGAAGGAGTCACGCACTCCTTATTTTAGCACCCAACCTCCAGCTGTGCCTAGATAGTGGCATGCCTTGGGACAGAGGGGAGGAGAGCCGCAATCCAACAATTCAAGACGCTCCCGCATCACGCAACAAAACAACACGCCACTCACAACACTATTCCTAGCAGTGCCTCGGACTCGAAAACGTTAGCAACCGAAACAGTGCTCAACTGGTTATCAAATTGACAGACTCATCAACTACTTCAAATTGTCCCCTTACCAGGCACTTGCAGCAAGAGCAGCATTTACAAACTACAGGTATCGACCAGAGTGGCATATACAGATAAGACTACCAACATAGGGTATCTTAAGCACTATAATTACGCTGAAACTAGTCAGTAACACACAGAAAAACCAAATCAGTTCTTGACACTGTTCGAATGCAGACCTCGAGTGCATACAGAGTCCATTAGAAACACAAACAACCGACGACTGACTTTGGAGCTCGATCTCAACATGGGCGCTTACAAGTAATGTGGCCTCATAGTCACACGAAAGGTCCACGCTTACTTTTTTTTTCTTGATCCAATAAGGGGGGGGGGGAAACTTCAATAAGGTGGAAAGAGTATATATATATAAAAAACCCCCGATCACACCAGCTTCGAAAACTTGCATCGATGTTTTCTTATCTTACAAGAAGAGGTCGCGAAGTGATACCCGCCGATTTTGATGAAACTTGGTAGGGTTGTAGAGAAAGCCTCCCTGAGTATAGTGATACCCCCTTTTACCCACAGGCGGCCAGTAAATAATTCTGTTTTTATTGTTTATATATATATCATATTAATAAAAAAATAATCGCGTAAATTTTAACAAAAATAATTAAATAAACATTAATAAATAATTATCTTTCTATAGCATTTTCAAGACCATAATTTATAACAAAAATATTTTAATTTAAAACGAAATTATGTTGTTACATTAAGAACAGAATTAGCGGCGGGTTATTTACTAATAACGTCATCAAAATCGAAAACATAAACGACTCCATCTATTGGCCTATTGGCGCGTTATATGACAACTTTAACAATTATTCATTAAAACTTTAATTTGGGCGGTTTATGGACAGAATTAATAATGTTAAATGCTATTTAAAAATACGACATTAAATCAGAGAGAAAAAAAATTTTTTTCAACGAGAATCAAACCCGGACCGACGACGTCGTAATCAACTGCCTTATCCACTACACTATGGAAGCTCTTGTTTATTTACGTTAAATCAACTATACCTATGCGATTGATGAACTTTAACCTCAAATATCTCGAAATCGGTTGGCCGTCTACGGGTAAAAGGGGGTATCACTATATTCATGGAGACTTGCTCTACAACCCTACCAAGTTTCCATCAAAATCAGCGGGTATCACTTCGCGACCTCTCCTTGTTAGCCAATAAAACACTCGTTGTGTTGAATCGTACACCAATGAACTAAGGAACATCAAGATTCACATACGTTCTATCTCGGGCAGGCGCACATGTATTGAAACACACGGCTGCTCTCAATAAATGCAAGCCAAACAGTTATCTAAGTTAAACTGCTTGCTCGCTAGTATGCACAACTAAAATCAAGAAAGTTGAGTTTTAGAATCCAGGGAAGCCTTGACGCAACTACCATTTCTACAGCTTTTTCATTCCATAACGAACAACTCATTTTTCATACGGCTTCACCGCCTCACCTCCAGCAACAAACGTTTTTATCGTACAACAAAGCACAAGCTTAATTTCTTCGTTCTCAACGGAGATTCTCCGGAAAAACTTTACCATCTTCCCTTCACCGGAAGCCAGAAACATCTAACCGATTATCTTGCCGTATGCTGGCGCCGCCTATTGTTGGCTTTTTTGCTGTCTGCTTTTACAACTGAATTGAACAAACGTGACCAAATCTAAAAGTAGTTCCAGTGATGAACGACCCACCGTATATTGGAAAAAACCACAGATTTAAGGAGAAAACAAATTTTTAATGTTTTCTCCTTAATCTGTGGAAAAAACTACCTTTAAATTTAACAAACTTTTACCATTCTCGGCGCTTCGCGCCTCACGTCGGCCCTGCAGGCCTCATTCAATGAGGCTCATTGGTCGCTGTTTTCCGTTACTCGAACGCCTTCGGCGTTCTGTCTATGACGTCCCCCTCCGGGGGTAAATAATTGATATATATACCCCAACCTATTTGGTTACAGGGGGCAGTTGATTTCCCCTCGGCCGGTTACAGGAGGCTAATGATCCGTATTTTTTAGTGGTCACAGAAATGGCTGCCAGAAAGTTACGAGATCTCATTTTATGGTTAAACCTAAATTAACCCAACCTCAGTTAACCTAACCCAACACCAGAACGCTCAAAAAAATGCTGGCTTCCCTTTAAGACATGGTTCCTTTCGACAATGGCTAATTATCCAGAAAGCAGAAAAAAGAAAATCTGAAATCCACAAATAGTTCGAAACGACCGCGACATGCCAATTGTGTGGTTGCTATGGCAACAGCTAACGCACGACGGGAAGAGACCGCCAAAACACGCCCTGTAATGTCGGAATCCACATGCAGGGGGGTGCCAACAGTACTCGGACTAAATATTTTTATTGGCCAAGAAATGGCTCCCAGAAAGTTCTGGGAGCTCATTTTATGGACCATCCTAAGTTAACCCAACCTCAGTTAGCCTAACCAACATAAGAATGAACCCCCCCCCCCCAAGAAATCAAGCCCCTGTTTTTCTCAATCCCCTTCAAAACAAGTCGCCCACTTTTAGAATCTTCTCTACAGATGGCGTCACCGTACATCATACAGATAATCGCTCAGACGTGTCTGGCTTCCGGTGAAGGGAAAACCGTAAAATCATGCCGATTCTCCTTATCGGTGCGGCCATTGTTATCCATGCAAGTGTTCATTTTGGCCATTGTTACAGCATCCAGACTACCAGCTAATAATGCTAATAAAACCAGAATAAACTCTACAAGCGATACATATAGATAAAAAACAAACAAACAATATGTCACTAAATTTATTGTACATAATTTTGAAACACCCTGTATAATATTAGAACCCCCCCCCCCCCATGTTAATCAGTCCATATCATCACTATCTCACAAGAGAGAAAAAAATAGTAATCCAACAAACCCATTATACCCCGAAAATAACTAAATACCAAAAATTAATATAAGTAAGAATAGGCTAAATAAGATATACTTACGTTTTGCAAATACCTAAAAATAAGATTCTGAAATGGATATTAAGGAAAATGATACAAACAAAAATAAATAAATTATAAAACAAGAAAAGTTTTGTCGCCAGCATTTCTAGCCTTCGTGTTTGAAATACTACATTTAGCTTCTCAAAATAATGACAAAAAAAGATTGCGGTTTAATCAGTTGGACTTTTAAGCATTAAAAATTATTATTTTATGAATTTCTACGTTAAAATATTTGTAA
Organism: Rhysida immarginata; assembly: GCA_023313115.1. Taxonomy (NCBI): domain Eukaryota; kingdom Metazoa; phylum Arthropoda; class Chilopoda; order Scolopendromorpha; family Scolopendridae; genus Rhysida; species Rhysida immarginata. Next base: position 30,013 of record JAHWFO010008961.1, read on the forward strand.
AATTAAGATTGCTTCCAAATTGGTGGTGCTACTACGTTTGCCACCTTTTATCGCATCATACGCTGTACGCGCAAATAATATTCTACAAAATTTGGATAAGCCAAAAACTTCTGATGTCTGCTTGACAGTAGTATACATAACGAAAACTACCAGCTCCGGTTTAAACATACAAGTGATAAATAATTATTTGAAAATATTATGTACACTAACACACTCAGAAATGCCAGGCTTTCTCAAGAGTATTTTTTTAGGCTTAAGACAAACAATGCGATTTATAACTTATATTTTTCGTAAAGGATACAATTGGTTGAACCATCACTTTCTGAATTTTCTGTGCCCCCTTGTACGACATCTTGAAGAAATGGTGGTGATCGATTTAACGTACTTTTTTGACAATAAGACTGAAATTATAATAAAATACAAACTGAATGCAATACAGCTGGGAAATCACGCCGCCGGTGGGAAGTCGGAACCGGAAATAGTGATCACTGCGACTGTCGTGACCCCTGTTGAGAGCTAAGGTTCAAAACCCTCACCGGTGAGAGAATGATGACGTAATTTCTCACTTTTTCTCGGTGAGGACGTTGAGAGTAACCGGTTAGGCATAGCAGCACTAACTGGCGTTTCTGACCGCGTTAAAATGACGTCACAAATTTCTCACTAGGATTTCTGACCGACCAAGCGCTAACTCTTCTCACCGGTGGGAGTTTTTGACCTTAGCCGAGGAATGCCAACAAAATTGATCTTCCCCACCCTCCCTCGCGAAAAAATAATTTTTATAACTCTGGAAAATTAATGTATTGATAATTAACAATTCGTCCTTTCGATGAATAGTTTTATTTTGTAATTTTTTTATTATTATTATTATTATTATTATTATTATTATTATTATTTATTTATTTATTTATTATTATTTTTTTTTTGAAAAAGTGCATTTTTGGTTAATTTTTTTATGAAAATAATAAAAATATATAGAAGCTCGCTGTTAATACGACCACAAAAGAAAAATGAGAAATTTATGTTATATTTCCACATCTGTTCAGGAATAAATTTTGACAGTACCTATTTGAAATTTTAAAACCTAAAACGATTATGTAAATAAATCATTATTTTACATTAGAACTACATACTCAAAGAAAGTGTTTCTTACCGGGTGTTTCAGTCAATTTCTGACCATTTCACTCGAATGACGTGCATTAGGGATAAACAATTGAAAAAATATGAGCGCCATATCGAATTTCTAAATAGTTGGAGTTTGTATTGTTGCAACGGCGCTGCATGAAAATCGTATTGTTGAAAAATGGCACCCGCTTTATCAACAGAGCAGAAATGCAAGGTTGTCGAATGGTATTTCGAGACAAAATCACCTGTAACCATGCAAAGAAAGTTCCGGAAGGAGTTTAAGTGTCGAGATGCACCAGGCAGGCAAGCATTCATGGATTTTGTCAAGCAATTTCGTGCCACTGGATGTGTTAATGGCAAGAAAAAAGGTGGGAGCGAAGCTCGTGTTCGAACGGCCGAAGTTGACGAAAATGTTCGCACAAGGTTGGTCGATTCCCCTACCAAAAAATCTGTTCGTCGCCTATCCATTGAAGAAGGGCTGTCGTATATCACGACATGGCGAATTTTGAGAAAGGATTTACACCTGTTCCCGTATAAGATCCATGTTTATCAGGAGTTAACAGACACTGGAAGAAAGAAGCGACAACAATTTGCGATGGAGTTTGGAACAGAAATGGAAGCCAATCGGGACATAGTGGACAACCTGTGGGTGTCAGATGAGGCCTTCTTCCATCTGTCAGGTGACGTTAATAAACACAACGTTCGTTTTCGGGGTTCCCAGCACCCTCATGAGATCCTTAAGTCACCTCTTCATCCACGAAAGATTATGGCTTGGTGCGCGATTTCCAAAAGAGGCATCATTGGTCAGTTCTTTTTTGAGGGCACCGTAATGTCACAGGCTTACCTTAACATGTTGGAAACCTTCTTCATCCCCGAGCTGCGAAGGAGGCGTATACCACTTCGACATCAATGGTTTCAACAGGATGGGGCTAGGCCTCACACCACTAATGAAGTGCTAGACTTTCTCAATCAGAAATTCGGAAATCGTGTCATTTCAAACAGGTTTCCAGATCGATTCAGGGGTGGCTTTCTTTGGCTCTGTACGAGTCCTGACCTAAACCCATGTGATTTTTATCTTTGGGGGTTCCTGAAAGACAGTGTGTTCACTACAGCACCAAGAACCCTAGACCAGCTGCGACAAAGCATCGTCGACTGCTGCACCCTTGTGGATGCAGAAATCCTGGATAGAGTTATGAACAACTTCACCATTCGGCTGCGAGCAGTTCAAAACGTTCGTGGTGGCCACATTGAGCATATCATCAAGACTTTTCCACGGGAATAAAAACTCCGAAGTGCCTAAAATATCATACTGAAATGCTAAGTTTGTAAACATTAATGGGTCAATAAATCATAGTACTGAAATGGTCAGAAATCGACTGAATCACCCTGTATTATGAATGATTTTAAAATTAATTTGACCACGTGGTCATTACTCAATCTCCCTCCTTCCCTTTTGTGGTCACAAGTGGTTCAATCCCCCCCCCCCCCCCCACTCGGTTTATGAATGGTCCTAATCCTACAAATTCTTATTTTCATATTTAGTGGTGCTGAGCCTAGATCAGAAGGGCCACCTGGTACTGGGATCATGACCAGAGGGAGCTACCAGGCAGTGTGTGCAAAGAGAGCACTATACAGGCTGCTCGGAAAATATCTGGCAAACCTTTAAAGGGTGGTAGAGGGGACCAAAATAAGAATTTTCCAGAAATGACATGATTGATGACATTAGGGAATAAAGGCATCATTTCCCTACTGGGCATTTCTGTTTCCATTCGCTGCCTCATACGTCATATGGATATTTGCAAGTTCTGCATTTGTAAAGAGATGCATGCTGTTATAAATCTCAGCCTTTACTCCCAGACATTATTGACTGCCGTGTTTAAACATGTCATTTCCAGACATACGAGGTGTGCCAATAAAGAAACTGGATTTATTCCTTCATGGACATTAACTTGTAGACTCCCCTCTGCTGTCACATGTTTCATTCATTCATAGGCAGCGGTTAATCTGGCCGCAACCAGTATTAGAAGCGGATCGTGTGTGAGCTCCGTCGAAAACTGAGCATTTGAACAATTTCTGAACCTACCAACATCAATAAGGAAAGTGTTAAACAGATTTTGCATGACGAACATGAACGTGTGCAACGAAGGAGACCCGATTGCGGAAGAATGCCTCATGGATTCTTCATCAGCAAAACGCAGCAGCACACAACATGCTATCTGTGAGAAGGTACATGTATTTGGTGAAAAACAATATTCCAGTGATGGAACACCTACCGCATTCTCCGGACCTAGCACCAAGCGACTTTTTTTGTCTTTCCTAAAGTCAAGTCTGCACTCAAAGGAGCCCGTGGATGCAGTGAAAGCAAAAGCGACATAACTCTTGAGCAGCATAACACAAGATGTCCTGCAACGCTGCTTCCAACAGTGGAAAATTCACATGGAGCGGTGTAGGGATTGGGGAGGGGACTCATTGAAGGGGATAACGTTTCGATTTTTCCAATAAAGGGTTACAGCATCAATCTGGTTTCTTTATTGCCACACCTTGTACATTCTATGATGGAAAATGCTTATTTTGGTACCCTGTAACACCCTGTAAAATTGTGCCAGATATTTTCCAAGTGTAACTTGTTCGCCTACGTGACATTACAATCATGTTACAATCATTAAAAAAAAAATGGCATGGCAATCATAAATACAGTAGGACACTACCAAAAATTGCTAGACTCTCCACTATTTAATTGTTTATAACCGGTCCAGTGTTGTTTCACTAAAAGCTTGACCTTGATCAATGAAACTTATGACATCTTTTGATCTTATCTCATGTTTCTTGGCATGTTTTCAGAAATTTGACAAGACACTTACATCTAAAATCTCATTTGTTATAAGCTGTTGAACAATACCCGTACAAGTTTTCTGGAAGAAATATGACTTTTTGCTATGGTATTTGCCCAAACAGTAATTTTTTCCACATATATTGCTCAGATTGAAGTGGAAAAAATTCTAAAAGTGGTGGTTCGTTCTTTATCTTGAGATCCAGGTGGTACCTGTGATTCAGATGATAGTGATGATAAAAGACTTACCAGTTTCAGCATCAGATAGGTCATCTTGGACATCGCTCGATATACCATCAAACTGTAGAATTTGTATTATCTTCTTCTAGAATCCTGCTAATCAATCATCAGTTAACCCTCTTCTGGAAGATGTGATAAGCAATAAAAAGCTGAAACAATAGTCAGTGCACTCAAGCACATGCAATCACAAAAATTAATACAAAAACTAATTAAGCTAACCATTCTCAAAATTCAAAACCTTCTTGTGAGCGAATCCAGCAGCGATTGCTAATATATGTGATTTCAAGTTGATCAGCCATATCATTAAAAAGATAGCAATGTTTTAAGGGGTGCTCGTGAATCAATGAACGTTCGCTAAATTGGACTAAATAATAAATGCATTTATTATTTTTAAAAAAATATAAACAATTTCTTAAGATGAACTTCCATCATTTATACAGGGAGATTCCTAAGTTTCTCTGGGGTTTCAACAGTCGATAGAACAGTAGCCATGACAAATAGTTCTTGTTGGGAATGATAGATGTCGAAATATTGTTAGGAATTTAAAAGTACCTCCTTATTTTTTGGGTTATTTAATGATTTATAGACATCTACCATCTCTTACACCAGCTGAAAGACTTTTTATAATTTGTCCAATCGCAACCTGTAATGTTCGACCAATCACGTAAATTTTGCCCTTTAATTTGTTATGATTCTTTGAATATCTTGTAATGTTCGACCAATCACATTTATTAGCCCTTTAATTTGTTTCTTTGTATATCTTGTAATGTTCAACCAATCACATAATTTGTCCCCCTTTTTTATGTTGTATTTTACGAACCAATTATGTACCAGAGATTGTATATATAAAGCATTGTAACCCCTCTCTTATGTAGACTTGAAAAAGGCAGGTAATAAAGCCAAAACTAGGCCTCGTTTTTATAATGCAGTATTGTAAAGCCTCTATTTTTTTCGTTAAGAAGTACACTACTATGTCCATTCCACTACAAGACAATAGGTTTTACAACAATAGGTATATTCAGCAATAGGTTTATTCACAGCACACCTATTGTTGATTAAACCTATTGTTGAATATACCTATTGTCCTGGGACTTAGAAATTTTCAGTGGAGTTTTTTTTTTTTTGATCCACCCTGTATATTATACACACCCCATAATGCAATATCCTAGAAATATATTGTTCATAAGTTCAATGAAATTAGAATGTTGCTGAGAAAGTTTTCAACCACAGAGTAGTTTCTACACCACAGTTTTTCTTCCCTTCTTTTGAAAAGACTATTAACATGTTCACTCTTGTGGACTTGCAGATCAATAAAAATGTCTTATTCTTTTACCTTCAGACACACCAAACATTAATTTAGTCAGCAAAATCTGAATCTGATCTGTTGCCTATGGCAAAATTTAAGAAAGTGATTTTGGTAATTGTCCAAGAAATAGGTTTGTTGTTAATATTTTAGCTTATATTTTTGCTTATTATCAACCCTTTTAAGAACATAAGG
>JAHWFO010008962.1:0-31822 GCA_023313115.1 Rhysida immarginata
GGTCATTTTTGTGTAATTTTTGTATACAAGCAGCCTTGTTTTTTTTTAATAGTTTCTGCATTATTTTTTGGCCTATTTCTAATGCGCTTTCTTATTGGAAATACATAAATTTTAAATTATCACTGTAAGCAAACTTTAAATGAAATAATAACCATTCTCTCTATTTTAGAGGTACTTCCGATTAGGAAATAACATTTATTACCTAGGAATAAAAATTGTATTGACCCATTAAATTTCATTAGAAAATACTACGTCATATGTAAAATTATAAAAGTCTAATAATATATTACCTTAAAATCGACTGGAATAACAGTAATCAATAAAAAATTATCAAGCATTTTTCCTCCTTGAATGGTTCCCAATATTTTTGTTTCTTTGTAAATTTGGTTCATATTCTAAAAATTTATAAAGAAACAAAAATATACCGGGTGATCCAAAAGTGTGTTACATTTTTTCATGAACCTTTGTATAATAATTCTTCGATAACAGTTTGTGTTTTATGATACATCGGTTACGGATTCAATGTTGCCTGTGAACATCGCACGTTGTTTTGCTAAGGAATTCGTCACGGCAAAACAATTATTAGTTTCATGAAAAAATGTAACACACTTTTGGATCACAGGGTATATACACTCTTGTAAAATGGAAAAGAAAAACGTACATTACTATTACTGCCCACCAATTTATCAATCTATAATTAACACATCAGAGGAGTAGGCAGGCTCATGTAAATATCCCTTCTGCTGAAAGAATTAGCATTACAAATATATTTTACTTACTTTGAAATCTTAAATAAAATTTAAATATTAGAATTCCATTCTGATTTCATTTTCGTGTAAAACAAATATTAATAATGACCCGAGGCGTGATGTTTACATCGATATATCCATTCTTACCAGTTGCTAAACTAAACGTGAAAGGCCAACGAGTGTTCAGCTCTAAATCAACCCCACGTTTTTTTTTGTCAGGTATAAATTATATTTATAAAAGAGGAAAAAGTTAAAAGTAAATGTCACATGAGCAAGAATTCATTCTCACTTAATAAGAATGTATAATGTTGGATCTTTTATATCTAAAAATAAATCCACTCAGCAGCATTAAATACCGTCAGAAATAGCTTCTTAATCATAACTGCTGATTTCTTGTATTTAGGCTTTCAAGAAGTTTTTATTTGGACGTAAAATAATCACCGAACCCAACATTAATAATTCCTTCACCCCTTCACCGTAGAATGGTATATTTCTTACATAATTCTAACGTCAATAGGTTGATTTAAGTATAGATGGCAGCGCCTACGCTTTATGTATCTGAGGTTATGACGCTATGGTGGAAATGAGGAGAAAATCTCGGCAATGTTAAGAATACTGTATAAGAACATGAATGTAAATTGTTCATTTCTACAGTGTTCGAACAACAGTGTTAAAAACAAAACTCTCAGGTTTCATGGATTTCCTACAGATCGAAAAATTCTGTGAGGTTAAATTAGATGTCGTAGCCTAACCCAATATTTAGCATCGTCACTTTCGTAAATCGTACTTCATTATGAAATTTGCTCACTGTTAGTCAATACTTGTTTATTTCCGTCAGTTTTCGCTCCTATTAACTGAAGCTTTTCTTTCAAGTCTTTAACTTTCATCTATGCTAAACTTTTGTAAATAAACTAGAGCAAAATTCATAAACCGTAGCGGCTGCCAAATGACGGATAGATTTGGCATTTAAATCAACCTATCTCCTACAAACAACCATCGTAACTGTAAATTATAAGATTCATTCATGGTAAATGTTCGCCTATCGAAAGAATAGAAGCTAAACTATGGAAATGTAAGGGCTGTCTCAGACAATGTCGGAGTCTAATTGATTTGTACTCATCCTTTTTAACCGACTTCAAAAAGGAGGAGGTTCTATGTTCGTCTAAATGCTCGTATTTTCTTTTTGTGTATGTTCATCGATATTTCCGTCATTTATAAACCGATTTTAAAAATTCTTTTTTCATTGGATTCGGTTTAGCACCAAGATGGTCCCATATTAATTTCATTGTTTAGTCGGTTAAATTTTTTTTTTTAATTGATTCAACTTGTCAAGTTAGAGAGTTAGGCCCGTATTCAGAATGAACGCTCATACTGAAATCGCGTCTCAAACTGCGTCGCTGAAAACTGCGTATCAAGTGATACTAGGTTCAGATTTTTTTGCTGCTATTCACCATTTCTATCTGAGACCGGTTTACAGCTACCGTATAGACGCGCTTTGACCGGCATGCCGTATATTATCGAGGATGACCAGGGGGCCGTAAAACCCCGTTTTATTCGGCATGCCGGAAAATTCGAGACAGAAAATTGAGTGTCCCCCTCACTAGTAGGCGCCTATTGTTTCTTCAGTTTGACAATGGCGGATGATTTAAATTCTGGGGCAATTACCAGTAACCGTTCTACTGATATAAATGACGACAACAGGACAGACTGGAACTTGACAAACTGTGAAATTAGTGATATTGATCGTTCAGATGACGAATAACTTTTCCTGTTTTTATTTTCATGTTCTTGTTTTGTTCGGTGGTATTTGGATTGCTTGCATATGTCAAGCGTGTTCTCATTGTATTTAGCATTGTTTTCTCATTTTCAGAAATTGACTAAATTTGTAATATTTGTAAGCTGCATATCAACGCAGCTAATATTATATATGCCCATAAACTTTTAATATAATCATCCTAAGTTCGACCTAAACAAGAATAAACTTCGTAATTTAACGTTACTTTGCAACGCAACACTTTGTTTATAAACACAATGTAATTAATAATTATCGAAAAAATATTCACATTTTGCGGCCCTCTTCATTTTTGTCCGTCATGCCGGTATAGGAACCAGAAAAAGGAGACAGGAAATTTGGTGAACCTCAGATTTTCCGGCATGCCGATAAAAGCGCGTCTATAGGGTACTCACTTTTGAGACGGACGTTTTTGAGCTACTCATCTACCATTGGCTCTATAGAGTCGCATGACCTCGCTGGCCGGAAGGAAAAAAAATCTCAGTATTAAATTGCTCAGTCTGCAGCACTACATGTGCACGTTTCGTATTATTTTGGAATGGAAACGTTAGAATGCATTGCTTTTCTACATCACTGATATAACTATAATTTCCTTTTGTATTTAATGAACGACACAATACTTATTTTCGACTCACCTCATCTATGAAAGTTTAGTCGATTTGGCGCTATAAAGCGAACGAGAAAAAATGGCGGTTTGATGTGGCGGTTGTGGCCAAACAGCAACTACTGGGCATGCGCCGCTTCTGATTGCCACCTACTTTTCTCCGTCTCAGATTTGCGACGAAGTTGACGTCGTTTCTGAGACGTGATACGCAGTTTATGTCTACCTAGAGAGCAATAGCCGTGCATAGATCAGGGGACTATGATAACGGACATTTGCCAATAATTTATTATTTATATACAAACCTAGCGTCAATAAACTTCGGACACCAAGTAATTTGGCTAAAAACACAGTGAAAAATGCATACAGAGGATTGCAGGCAAATGAAAATAGATTTACTGAGTATATGTAACAATATCAACATCGATTTAGAATCGATTTAATGGTGTGAAATAATTTATTCAAATTTATGTAAAATTGCGTTGCCAACAGGTTTCAAAGAACTTCGTACACAGGGGTCGCCAGCATATAGAACTTTCCTGAAGGCTGTAGAAACGCCCAGAATGCTTTGCATCAGGCGACAGAGCACAGTATTCGTGTTGTTTTAAACCATGGGACGTGGTAAGCCAGTAGAAACGTGTATACGGCAAAAAATTATACAGCAGTTCCAGAATAACAAATCCCAGCGAGCTATTGCCCATGAATTATCAGTTCCATTCTCTACTGTTAATGGGATCATCAAGCGTTTCAGAGAAATCGGGAAAACAGAACCAGGGACTCCACCAGGCAAGTAGCGATTATTGAATGTTAGGGACCTAAGAGTATTTCGAAGTTACATTGTGAAAAACAAGCATGCTCCCATAAGTGAAATGACTGTTTGGGCTCGAGAATATTTTCATATACCCATATCCGAAAGCACAGTCCGCCGTTACATCAGAAGATGCAACTATTACTTATACGCTACAAAGAGGAAGCCATTTATGAGCACTGTAGCTAAGCGTCGCCGGGTAGCATGGGCCAGAACCCATCTAAAGTGAACCCTTGCTCAGTGGAATAGTGTTCTGTGGTCCGACGAGTCCACCTTTGCAGTGATGTATGGCAACAACGGTCGCAAGGTGCTAAGGACCAAGCACGAAAGTAATCATCCCGACTGTTATCAGGGAAAGTTCAGAAGCCTGCATCGCTGATGGTGTGGGGCTGCATGAGTGCAGCGGGACAGGATCGCTTCACTTTTGCGAGGGCACTATTAACTCTGCAGCCTATATAAACAACAGCATCTGCGTTCATCCCACCAAAAGCTGTTCAATAGAAGACCAAGCATCTTTCAACAGGACAACGCGAAGCCTCATGCTGCTCGGAACACCAAGGTTTGGCTACAACAGCAGCGTTTCAGGGTGCTTGACTGGCCTGCCTGCAGCCCAGATCTGTCACCCATTGAAGATGTATGGCGCATTTTAAAGCGAAAAGTCAGACAGCGGAAGCCTCGAACACTGCAGCAGTTGCGGGCGTGTATTTCCGAAGAATGGGACAAAATTCCAGTAGAAACAACGCAGAAGTTAGTGTCCAGCATGCCTCAACGACTTCGGAGCGTCATTCATCGGAAAGGTGACGCCACTCAGTGGTAATTTGCAATAAACGGTACGGTGTGCGAAGTTCATTGCAACGTGTTGAAAACGGAACATTACAAAAAGTCGCTTATTTAATATTCTCGTTTTTAATTTATGTTAAAATGCTATATCACAGTTGTACTAAAGCTCTGTGCACTCAATAAAGTAATTTTCATTTGTTTACAATTAGTTTCGTTGTACTTATCCAAAATTCTGTAGGTGTCCGAAGTTCATTGACGCTAGGGTTGTAGTTTCTTCTATAATTAAAAAAGCAATAATTTAGAACAAAACGCTGAAAATCAAAATGCAGAGAAAGTTCAATAAACCTACCTTACCTCCGTTGTTTAGATGATGATAGTGGAATCATTCAAAGACAAGTATGTTCAGTCAACACCACCTAAACAGAAGGCCTGCGCACAGAAACGTCATACATTGTTACATCACACTAAGGCGTGGATTCCACATGCGTAAAAACAACGGCAGAAATCACAAAGCAGAAAAGTTATTGACATAATTTCCTGCTTTCGTCTTTCTGCCCGACAAAAAATTCTCTTATCTTGTAGGTTACGACTCAATCCAAATTAAAAAAAAAACAAACAAAAAAAAAACAGTTTTCTATCGGGCAGTAAGTGATATCAAAAAGTTTTCTGCTTTGTGGTTTCTACCGTTGTTTTTACGTATATGGAATCTACGCCTAAAGCGCATTTTTACCAAATGTTGTTAATCGTATTTTTACCAATAATAAGCCCTAAATTTGACCGTTTGATGATGATGTAACAATGTATGATATTTCTTTCCTCAGGCCTTCTGTCTAGGGATGCGTTCACCTATTCACTTGGAGTCACTCCGAGTGACTCCCGTGACTCTGAGTCATTCGGATTCCGTTTCTTTATTTGCTCCGAGTCATTTGGTCTCCGTTTCTTTATTCGCTCGGAGTTAACTCCCTTGACCTCCAACATCAGGGTACGCTTGGAGTCTTTCGGAGTTTGTTTCTTTATTTGCTTGCAGTGCGACTCGGGTTAACTCCCTTAACTCCTGCTTTCAAGCTGAAGTCATCGGAGTCAAAAAAATTTAATGAGAAAGACGACACAACAATGAAGAGTGCCAACAAAGTTGTGACTTCAACGATGATTAATTTTGTTACAATGAGATATCGTTTGCGAGCGCGTTTGTTAGGAGCCGTGGCAACCACACAAACAAGAGAGGACTCTATTTCTACAGTGGCTAGAAGACTCTATTTCTTCTAGCCACTGTACTATTTCTTCAAGCTGGCGCATACGTTGTTTAACTATAAACATGGCCGCATCTATCTTTCGAACGTGCACGATCATAGCTTACCATAACTGGTTAGCCTTCCATTGTTGTAGGCTTGGCACTATACAAACGAAAATTTAGCTTAAATTGATCGAAAATTTGATTCAAGACAATTTCTTCACCATACATATTTTTTTATATGCTCAATCTCAGTTCCATCTTTACGCATGAGGCCACCCTAGCCTCTGTGATAATAAATTAAAATTACAATTATGACCAGAACTTTGTTTTTGTAAAAATAATAAAAAATATAAAATATGTTATTGTTTATTCCTGTTAATAAAAAATAACTTAATGTTAAAGGTTCTTCATAACCAAAAGTGCCATGGGAACTGCTCATGCTTTTCTGATGCCTCCGGAGGATGCGAAGAGGGGAAAACAATCTTGAATCGTTGCCAATTTAGCAGGGGTGTATCCAATTTAAAAGCTCCTTTTCATTATTTTGTGCATTATACATTAATTTACGAAGTAGTATAATATGTTATTTATTAATGAATGATTCTGTACTCATTTATACATGGAGAAGATAAAATAATAAATAATAAGAATAAATAATAACAAGTTCACCAATGAATAATGATGAGAGTTTTTGAAGAGAATTGAAGACTTGTAAATGAACGGTAGATGGTTGATGGGCATTGTTTAATTTTTATTAAAAATGCCCAACAAAAGACAAGCGCATGAAAAAAAGGCTAAATTGGCAATACTGCACACAAATGATTATAATGTTCAAAGTCTTCGATTGTTACATCGTTATATTGACTCTGAGCCATGACGCTAGTACTCTAATCACGTGATCACATTAACTCGGAGCATGACTCCGAGCGAATAAGTGAACGCACCCTAGGTGGTGTTGGTTCGGTGCAATGATGTCAACAACAATAAAGGCTGGATCGACCCATCTATGGGCGCTTCGCTATTCAAACGTGTCTAAGAAAATGATAAGTACCAGGCATAGTTCTCGATGAATACTGTGGACGCACGTTCAAACTGATGATGTCAACAACAATAAAGAATAATGAAGTCTTTATTGTTGCTGACATCATTGCATTAAAAATCGTAGCCGACGGGAAAGACAGGCCTGGGCACATAGTAGTCGGAGCAACAATCCAAATTTCATTGTCTCCATATCCGATTTTAACAATTAGTATTTTTTCGTTCGTTGGAAATAATGAAGGTTGGATTTTTGCTCAGACTACTATGATCAGGTGACTTTTGAGTGCCCAGGCCTGTCTTTTTCGTCGGCTACGATTAAAATTACATTTAGGATATTTATTTTAATAACTTTCTGTTGAAATTCTACTGTCAAAAAACAGTCTCTTTAATTCCATGAGAGCTAAAAAAATATTTTCAGTTTTTTTTAATGTTCAAAATTATTTTCTTATACTTTACTGAATGGCTACCAGACATAGGTGCACGATGATAAGTGTGGACTTTTCCAGGCAATTCATTAGACATGTGTCTGTGTTATCGCGCTCATAGAAGGCTCGATCCAGTCTTTATTGTTGTTGACATCATTGGTTCAGTGTCGCCAGATTAGTGGTTTTTCCCTCTAGATATTGTGTATTATACACAGAAATTATGTAAAAATACAATAAATTCCATTAAAAAATCCATTAAATATTACATTAGAACACTATAAATAGAGGATTTTTAGTTTGATTTTAGTCGGAAAATTTTTTTGAGCTGGCTACACTGAGCGTGTTAGAATTCAAACCTGAAGCGATTAATCTCATTGGTTAGAAGCAGTGTAAGGAAGGCGAACAACTTCCACAAAATCCTTTATTGGACCAGACTGTAGCAATAATTTTAAGTTTAAGACCCTACAGTGAAACGATATTGTGTACTTAAATCAGATTGCATTTTGAAACTTTCAAGTAATACCATTAAATTGTAAATATAATGCAGAATGTGCTAATCTCTAAAAATTAATATATATTTAAAAGCTATTAAGTTATTACATTTTTTCCTAACTAATGCATGTTTCACCAGAAGTTAACAGTTAGTTTACCAGAAGTTGACAAGTAGTTTCACCAGTAACTGACAACATTTTAATTACATATTTTTATTATGAATTTTTACCAAAAATTGACAGCAGTTTAAAAGTAGCTTCTAATAACCTGATAAAATCAAGCATTTTTACACAAATATGTAAAGTGTTTAACATTAACTGAAATTTTGCTTTTTTAAACTTACGTTGTACATACTGAACATTTTTCTTTTTTCCTTGAAATGCTAAATTAAATCGGTCCACTCCATGTAAAGTGCAAGAACGATAGAAACTGAAGGTGTTTTCTACTTGTGCAATATCATCAGATCTTGGCCAAACGAATTAATCATGGAAAATCTTGATTTTTGACGACTGTTCTCTTTCATCCAATGTAGTGCTTCTTATCATAGTAAACAGAATAGTGGTTTTCTTCTTACAAGCTAACTTGTCTTGGAGTATCTTGCCTGGTCTTCTCTGTGAAAGATTCGGACCAACAAAATCAGACGGTGAATAACGCCTAGAAGACTCAGTCAAAATGGTGATCTAGAAATTGACAGTCGTGTTCTTATAATTGACAGTCGAGTTCTTATAATTGACTAAGTCAATTACTGGAGACTAAGTCAATTACTGGAAACTAAGAAAGTAGACTTAAAATCATCCTGTTTCCTTTATTATTACCCTACATTCTACATCACATTAACATATATTTTTTTAAACACAGAAATCATCAATAATTGACAGGTTATATCATTTACCAGTGACACTACTTATCTGGGTTCTAGTAGTTGGCGCTGTGGGTTAAAATCATTGGTCATCTGAAATTCTGTTACCACTAGAAGTAGTATCCACTGATCACACAAAACGGCCCACTTAAAATTAATTACAAGCATTACATAACTTTTTGGCAATAAATTCAAATGATCAAACCCTCGCCTAGTAGCCTGTTAGAAGGTTTTTTCAACTCAGTAAGATATTGAAAAAGAGCAAAGTTGCGGTCATGATAGGGAGCAAAGTTCCTAGTATTTTGCTCTTCTGGAAAGCCTAATACATTATAAATAGAAAAATAGCCGAAACTGTGGATACCTTAATAAATAAAGGAAAAAACAGAAAACACATAAATTTTTCTATGTGGAGTAGTGTTTTCTGTTTTTCCTGTATTTGCCTAATACATTGTTTAATACCTGGTGGCAGCACCAGTCCATATTCTTGCCCTGTTACCTTACTTAAAGCCCTTAAATTACTGGTACACTGCCAACTACTGATACATTTATCCTACGGTGATTTACTCGAAAATTTCACTTAGTAGTTTCTAAGACCACATCTGTTGATTGCTGTTTGCAGTAGTTGGAAAACTCTTATTACAATTTATGGCACCTTTATCAATAAATTCAAATTCTTCGTCAAATTCTTATTACCCCACTCCTACAAGACATTAAACACGATACATAATATTCATATCAGACAAGGTAAAATCGATACAGACGCAAAATTAATATTACATTAGAAAATAAAAGTTACAAAATTACAATGGTAATCAATACTAATAATTTTATAGTTGACTCTAAATTATAGATATTTAATTTTAAAATTTAATTCAAGGTTAGAATAAATGGAGGGTTGTAGAGACCAGTAGTCCACAAAAAATAAGCTTTTATTAAGTTGTCTGAATGTACACGTTGAGGAAGGCTGCTTAGCAGCCGAAATGTACACCCTATTCTAAAAGCGTTTTTACATAGGTGAAATGATGTTCGGCGTCCTTGCAATACATCAAGCAAATAAAACTAATCGGCTTTAAACCAGTAAAATTAATGCAATTCGAACTCGACTTTTTGCTTGAACTGATTAATGTCACTGGTTCAATGTTTTGCAAAGAGGCCGAACATTATTCACCTAAGTGAGAACGCTTTTGGATTGAGGTGTACCCTCCCGGACAAAAGTTTGGAAATTTTTAATAATTGCAACTATTTGTATTTTAAAAAAAGTAAAATAAATAAAGGAAAAAAATAATAGAAAATTGGCTTCGTCATTCATTTTTACGTCTAAAATAATGTTTATTAACAAGCAATTTAGTAATAAATTAATTAAAAACTAAAAAAAAAAGTAAGCAATGAAAGAGACAAAAGTTTGGAAATTCAATTAAATAGTGACAAAAGTTTGGAAAATCGAAATTATATAAGAAAAAATTATGCAAATTTACAATTTAGCATTTTGCCCAGCCTCCCCTGGCATTGACAACTGTCTTTATTTGCCTTGGCTTATATTCAATTAGGTTTTGGCATTCTTCTTTTGTAATTTTACACCAAACGTCTTGGACAGTAGTTTGAAGCTCATTGATGTTGGTTGCTTCAAACTTGAAATTTTCTTCTTCATGATGTTCCATTCTCTTCAATCGGATTCATGTCCTGGCTATTCCCAGGCCACTTTAGCACCTGAATAGCCAGGACATTGAATATTTAGAAGTATGGCAAGGGGTCCCATCTTGCTAATAAAAAATTGAGTAGTAGAAATCAGATGATCTGCCATTATTTAGGCAAAGAACGTTAAGGAAAAGAAGGAAAGCTCTACTTGATTTAATATAAGTTCTGTAGATCCTAGCGCCGCCACAGTCTGGTGGGAAAGTGGTATGCAGAGAAGCTCTCGCTTATGTTAAAATGGGCAGCAAATGCTTTGCTATACCTGCATTCATTAAATTTTTTTTATTTAGTTTTAAAATACTAAATTAAATTATTGTTCATTAATTTTCTAATTTATTTATTGAAACTGTTTGTTATTTTATTCCATTTTTTATAACCATTGAAAAATTAGAATCCGATAAACTTTTATCACCAACTAAAATATGCTTATAGTCAATGCATTCATTTTTTTCAAGACTTTTTGGCTTAAAAGCCTTCAACGTATGCAGCCGAATTTGTTTCAAATTCATTTGGATTTTCAATGTCTAGAGTACTGGATCTGAGTTAATTTGTGAGTCAAAAGAAGACTTTGCAACTGCTTCGAATTTCTTGGATGTTTCTTGCGACATTTCAAGTTTGAAATAAAAGTTCATCATTACCCTTTTCATAGTTTCCTACTGACCAGGATAAAATAACATTTGTGGCCGTAAGTTATTTTGTAGCATTGATGTTTTATTGCTCAGCAATTGTTTAACCCTTAGCAACGCACGCGCAAGCAAAATAATAAAAGGATATATGATAAGCTGAGGCCGCGCTGAAATGCATTGTTATAACAGCACAAACAATCAAAAAACATACAAGGATAACAAGTAAAGGCCGTGTTTATATCACGTGATAAAAGCTGCCCGATCATCGTACGGAGGCTTCTCTGCAACACACATTTCCCGCCAGACTTGAGTGGCGCCACTTACGTCTACGCGAGCCTTTACTTCTTATCCTTATACGTTATTTGATTTAGTTGTAGTAAGCACAGTTGACACTTCCCTTGATGAAGCAGAGACTTCCAAGCCCATGAAAGCAAAGACTACCATACATTATAGCACTTGGAGGAAATTTGACTCTTTAAGCAATGCAGGCTGGGTGATACTTTTGGTCTTTCTTCAGAATGATTCTTTCTTGGCCATCATTAAATAGTGAAAATTTCGATTCGTCACTAAATCTTGGCGACATTTTTCCATTCATCAATTGTCCAAAATTGACGGTCATAATCCTATTGATAGCGTTTTGCCTTCATTGCTTTTGTCAACAGTGGCTTCTTTACTGCAACGTAAGATGTATATCCAATTATGTATATGCAGTTGATCTTAATCTTCTTGCTGCTGTTTTTTGCAGATCCATCTTTTCTCGTGATACGATTCCATTGTTCAGTCACTTGTTTAATCGTTGTTTTTTAATTTTTTCGCATCAAAGCCCTGAGATGCTTACCTTTGCAATTGTAACGCGTTTTCTTCCAGAGCGAGGCAAAAAATTGGTCGTTCTACGTAAGTTCTTTATATTTTTCAATGATTTTGTTGACTGCACTTGGTGTTAAATGCAAACATCTAGCTATTTCCACTTTCTTTTCATTATCTTTCCACTTTTTTACAGACTTCAAAAAAAGAAGGTTATCAATTCGGTAATGTCCTTGGAATTGCACAATATTCATATATGTTAATCTATGTGGGCTTCTAAACAGGTATGCCAAATTTCATAAGTGTGTGTATGTATGTATGTATGTATGTATGTATGTATGTATGTATGTATGTTTATCCACATATTTCTCAGAAACTAGAAATCGAATTGCAATAATTCTTTTTTTATTAGATTAAATATCTTTCAACTTAGGGATAAATCCAAGTTTCATCAAAATAGATTCAGTAGTTTTCAAGATATGGAATGACATAGCTAGGCGATAGTGAAAGTTTCATTAAAGTTGGTTTTTGTATACTCTGTTTAATCTTGTTTTCCTTTTTTTAGCCAGTTATCTATTACTTTACTTTTTTAAATACAAATAGTTGTAATAATTAAAAATTTCCTAACTTTTGTCCTGAAGGGTACAATATATATACGTGCAATATATTTTGTGGATTAGTGGTCTCTACAACCCTCCGTTTATACTAGCATTATCCACAGTTTCGTTGATGTTAATCAATTTCCTTATATTTAATTCAAGGTGTTAAAATACAGAACTTAGCTAGATTATTTTGGTATACACCTAACATGGACACTTCAGCTTCTTAACAGCTTTAAATATCAACAGCCTTAAATATCAAGCCTTAAATATTCTTTCTTTATTAGATACAGTATAGTGAATTTAGATAGATTTTCCTTTTCAGCAATATTGAACTCCTTTCTTACAAATTACATTCATAATATTTTAAAATACTGAAAATGTGGTATATCACATGACGACTCTTAAATGACGTCATTATTTTGTACCATAGTCTGTGCGTTTTCCAGGCTGTACGTATTCATTGTTTGACTGGTGTGCCAATTGCAACAACTTCTTTGACAACACGGACAAACTTTGCAACACGTGATAGAGGCAATGACGATAGCGAGAATGGACGTGACAAGCAGGAAAAAACAAGCAACTCCGACTAAAGCCTGCGGAAAATGTTCAGAACTCGTGAAACCGACAACCACGAAGCCCGTAATTGATAGTGGGATTGCGATGAGCGAAGCAACAATGGCTATTATCATGACGCTGACAATTGTCTGTTCTCGGGTCTTAACATTATATCCAGCGTAGACAGTATGCATTCCCATTATCAGCAGGAGAAGGTTCGGAATGAAGGCGAGGGACCACGGAATTCCCATTGCCAAGACGGCCAACAAAAACATGTTAATAAAACTCACGCTGATGACAGCTATACCTGGAATGAAAAAAAATACGTATTAAGTTGAAATTTAGGTATTTTAGATATATTTTACGAAATTGGCTCATTTTTCAATCTATATTCAATATAAGGGAATGTTGGAGTGGTTTGGCATTTTACTAATAACTTCCTTGAGCATGAGGCACTGCGCAGACACTTACCCTTTCATGAAGACATTTAAAAACATGACACTTTGAACATAGGTGATGCGTGTGTCCATGTTGAATTTCGAAACCAACAGAAACAAGGGTCTTGATTGCAACAGTAAAACTTAAATAGTAAGCTACGATACGCGTATCGGTCATAAACCAAAATCAGTTTTTAACCGACTTCAAAAAAAGGAGGTTATCAATTCGATGCGTATGCATGTAATATTGTTGGAATTGCACAATATTCATATATGTTAGTCTATGTGGGCTTCTAAACAAGTATGCCAAATTTCATAAGTGTGTGTGTGTATGTATATATTATAACGGTCCCCCCTTTTAGATAACTAATAAACAGGCTGGGACGTAGCAAAAACAACAAAATTACTTCAAACTAAGCGAGAAAGTTTTATCAAAATAAATCCCCAATTAAATGCTTACTTAAATAAAAGATGGGAAACTCTATCCCAAAAAAATGAATACTAAAATTCTAAAATAAAACAAGAATAAGTAGCACAGCAAATACGTTTAGCCCTTGTCTGGCGAAGATAGATTTATTTACAAATAAAAATCAATCAGGACAAATATTACAATATACGAGTTGCCGAAATCAATAAGATAAATACACAAGGCAAACAAATATTTCTTCTACATTCCCCTCTTGGATTCACAATAAGGAGCAGTTCGCTGACCCGATTTCTAAATGGTACAAGTCAAAGTGACGATTTTCCGCACTACAGCTTTAGTCTCAGGAACTGGTCATAGTCTTCGAGGAGTCTTCGGGTCATTATTGAACATAAGCAAACTATGTCCTCTGCAGTAGCTAATAATGGTCCATATTCCATATGATCAATCAGTCATCAGGGTCGGAGCACTCAGCGGAGCAGGTCGGAGGTGATCCTTTCATCGTTCCACGGATTTTCTTCAAGAAGTAAAGCGGAGTCATCCATCAGTCCTATCATCCTTTCATCTTCCCCAAGCTGGTTGAAGTCACTTAAATCCCGCTAGCAACCTTGCTTGGCTCCGGCATGGAGGTAGAAAACATCTGTGATAGGTTCCAAGCCGGACTCCAAGGCTTAGATCTGGAGGAGTTGTTGCCTCAGCGGGATCGCCGACTTAACTGCCTCTTTCTCGCTCTCTTTCCTCACCAACTCAGTTTGGTAAACAATACCTTTAGCCTCACGCAAAGCGTGCCACGACTCACGCTCAATCTAGCACGGCTTTCAACAAAGTAATTGACTAAATCAGTTACGGTAGAAACATTGTTAACAAAAATTAACGTCAGATAATAAAATAAATGCACGCGGTTCGTGAACGGCTTCGAAAAAAATAAATAAAAATTAATCAAAAATAACCGATTAAGGCTTAAATACAAAAATACAGATAACAAAACTCAAAACATATAGATCAAAACTAAAATTAATACATCAAAATGACTTATCAGATGGAAAAAAACAAACTGCGACATAAATAAAATTATATTAAATTACAAAAAAATAAATGACAAAATTCCGTGAGAAAAAATTAATAAAGAACAAGAGCTTAAAGTATCTAATTTGACTTCTCTCCTGCTAGTGAAATTTTGATAAAGCAAAAATCTAAACAGACTGTAACTTATTACCTAAAGCCATTACCACAAATTAAGGAACCAAACCCGACATACTCGTTTTCATAAAATTTTTACCAACTATATCGAACCCCGTGAACCTTTAATTCAGGGACAAGATTCCGCTTAAAAAACTTGGGGCGTTAAAATATGTATGTATGTATGTATGTACACTATATGATCACAAATATCCGGACACATGCACGTTTGCGCTCTAGCCACGATTTCATGGAAATCAATAGGGCGTTGCACATCCCTTTGCCCGAATCACAGCTTCCACCCTTCGGGGAAGACTTTCCACCAAATGTTGGTAGGTACTTTCCGGAATGTTCCTCCATTCCTCCCGAAGAGCGAGAATCAGTTCAGGTACAGAAGTTGGCCGATGTGATCTGGCCCGCAAGCGTCTTTCCAATTCATCCACAGACTCTCTATAGGATTGAGGTCGGGACTTTGTGCCGGCCAACCCATTTCTTCGACCCCTGAGTCCGCAAACCACTGCTGTACACGCCTCGCTTTGTGGCACGGAGCATTGTCGTGTTGGTAGAGAAATGGCCCGTTTCCGAAAAATTGCCACAACGTTGGAAGTGCACAGTTGTCCAAAACATTCAGATAACGGTCGGAGTTCATGATTCCTTGCACAGGAACGAGCTGGCCCAGTCCGTACCATGAAAATGAGCCCCACACCATGACTCCTCCTCCTCCGAACTTGACTATGGGCTCTGTGCACTCAGGTAAGAAGCGTTCTCCAGGTTTGCGCCAACCCAAACTCGTCCATCGGATTGCCAGAGTGTGTAGCGAGATTCGTCTGTCCACATTACACGTTTCCATTGGTCCATTGTCCAGTTTCTGTGGGCTTTGCACCACTCCAGACGTCGCTTGGCGTTGACCCTGCTGATGTGGGGCTTGTGGGCAGCAGCACGGCCATGGAATCCCATCGTGTGCAGTTCCCGACGAATTGTCATGGTACTGGCATCATTTGCAGAGGCGTTTCGAAACTGTGGCAATTTTTTCCGCCGAGGACTTCCGGTTGCTGCGGGTGACACGACGAAGCACTCGATGGTCTCTGTCCGTTAGTTTCTTGGGTCTACCGGTTCGTTGTTGACTATCGTATGTTGATCCCCGGGTCTTCCATTTCATAATGACATCGCCTACTGTTGACTTGGGTATCTGAAGAAGGCTGGAAATGTCACGCACGGACTTGCCACATAGGTGACATCCAACGATAGTTCCACGTTGGAACTCACTGAGCTCTGCCGAACGACCCATTCTTGCCAATGTCCAAGCAGAGTTGTGTCTGAAGGTGTGGGAAGCTATTTAAATGATGTGCAAGTCATTATCATGTGACAATGGGCCAATCGATGATCTGTGAGGGGTGTCCGGATATTTTTGATCATATAGTGTATGTATGCATATGTTTGTCCATGTATTTCTCAGAAACTAGAAGTCGAATTGCAATAATTCTTTTTTATTGAATTAAGTATCTTTCAACTTAGGGATAAATCTAAGTTTTATCAAAATCGGTTCAGTAGTTTTCAAGATATGGACTAATATAGCTAGGCGATAGTTAAAGTTTCATTAAAGTCGGTTTTCTAGCGCATTTTCTGCCCGTCCGTCATTCTGTCTGTAGACACAATTCCCATAATTCATTGCGTTGCAATAGAATGAGTGCATGTATTGAATTGCTGGAAGAGACGAATTTTCCTCGCATTCGGAAAAACGCGTGTTGAAAACATACATGGGTTCCTCTGCGCGTGCTCTAAACGTTAATGAGATGGTGAGCGTGCAGGATGCACGTGTTTGACGATTATTGAAAGGGCAGTTCGGTATCTAAATCAAGAGAATTTTTTTATTCCTAGGAGCTTAGTATTTATTACCATAACTTGAAAACGAATTAACTTTTTCAAAGTCTGTTTTCGCCAATCCATTAATATGGGACAGAGCACGAACAAGTACGAACGTGAGATAGCCGGAATAAGTACGTACTATAATGGCACGTGCTTTAATTGTACAATTATGATACCCCATTAAAAACTTCCCATAACCAGATATGGCATGTAATATATCAAACAAATCGTCACAACATATCATGAATGTCACGTTCTTATGACCACTAATTAATAAATTACTAATTAACTTTATCACCCAGAGTTAGCTAAGTCATGATAGTGACGGGAAGGACGGAAACCATTCAACTTATATTGAATACCTTTAATAGGTTGGAAAAATCAAGACAAATACATATGAAATCTGTAATTTGATATTACAAATGTAAAGTATCGGATACAGAGTGCACACGGCTAAATAGAGTTCTTTATGGACAGCGTGGTTCGATGCTGCTACCTTCAACCGCTGGCCTGTGAAGCTGAGAGGAACAGATGAGGAAACCTGGCATCGCTTAATTCGGACGCGGCAACCATAAAAGGTAAATCACGGTCCGGCCCAGCCTAACGACATGGAAAAGAATAATGACATTAGATATCAAAATATTAGCGGACACATAGGTAAGAACAAATTGAGAGCAAGGCAATTGTTGTGACATTTAATTTTTGACTAAGTTAAGAATACTTAATCTAACGAGAGACACGATAGGCCTACCTCCCACAGCCGAAAGCCGAGCCAAGCGGGGAATCCACAAACTGCAATTGGTCGCGGTCCCTTCACTTGCTGGACATACGTGGTACGACTATGGCGACGCTGAACCGTCCCGGAGAAAATCTTTTAGGGGAAAATGTGTGTGGAATCCCCTCTGTTCCTCTCGATGTCTACTCGGGTCTGGGCTCTAATGGTCGGTGGAGGTTTACGTTGAGACCTTCGTACGCACCTCGTACACTCGACGTACAAAGTTCATGGGCCACTAAAACAGAATAGCTCCCTTCACCGTTGCTGGCTTCGTTCTTGATGGCCGGTATCTGCAGGTTGAAATCGAATCGCACTGTCGAACTCGGGTACGTTTCTCCCGACGACGACTACGTTCCACACTGGAAAAACTTGATTCTAAAAACACATTAGAACTCCTGCGATTACCTTTATTCTCCTCCTCTGCAGACATCGGTATTCGTCCATCCTTCGTCTCCTTCTTAACCGCTGATGGAGCTGAGGCTGATGGTGTTGCCTCAGCGGACGCCTAATCATAAGGTCTTAAAATCTAGGCGTCCAGGCGCACATACTGTGAGTGGCAAGCAGCCCATACGGGGCTGCGTGACTTATCCAAACGCCTCAAAAACGAGGCCCGTTCACATCTGACGAGGTATCAGAAGACCATCGGAAAGGTGAAAAGGAAGGTCTGGTCTCCTCTGATGACCTCGCATAAACACTTAAATGATGTGTAGCGTTTTTTAAACGTAAACGGACCTAGCCGTGGCCATTCAAGGAGCAGAAAGGATCGAAGTTGATCTGCCACTTTCCTCCATACAGTCGAGAGTGTTGGAGGCTGACCCTGCGATCGATTCCAACGGGCCAGCCAAAGTTCTTTATTGATGAAGGCGATCGCAATAGCTAGGTCCGTTTTAAATACCTCGCCAGTGGAATCGTTTAAGAGGAAGCGCACGGACTGACAGGAGAAATGTACCAGCCCGTAATGCTGTGTCAAACGATCCCAGATCGACTTCGCGAACGGGCACTCGTAAAAAATATGGCTGACGGTCTCGGCTACGCCGCAATATAAACATCCAGCAGAATCGACCACCCTCCACTGGTGGAGACGTTGGAGGGAGTAAAATCCGTGATGCAACAGTCGCCACTGATAATTAAACAAAGTTCGTTCAAAAGCCAAGGATTTTAATAGCTTTAGGACTGCTGCCCACGGATGATCAGGATAGAGTCGTAAGATGTCAGTGATCTCCCCTGGGTCGGACTGCTGAAAAAACCATGCAAGACGAAGATGCCCCCATTCTTGTGGATCAATGCGACGTAGCATGGGAAGAAAATTCACAATATCGGTCGTAAATGTCACATATACTTTTGGTTGATGAAAATTTATTGTCACTGGCAACAAGGGTGGTAATGGTAGCCTTATTCACCTTGAAAAAGAACCGAAGATGACTAAACACAAAGTTTGGCCATATGGGAGGCGGTAAAAGGAATACCCTAATCATCGCAGCCAATCTGGCTGCAATAAGATAGAGCTTGATGTTCGGTAAACCTAATCCTCCTCTCTCATATGGAGCGAACAGGTACGCTGCACGAAGTGGATGACGCCTTTGCATAGAAGTTCCCCACACGCAGTTCACAATCGCACTACGTAGTCTCTGAAGGTTTTGGAACGAAGGCAAGGTGAATAGGCATTTAGATGTTAATACTGGAAGGACATGCGTTTTTATGAACCTCACCTTGACAAACATTGAAGTTGGAAAACGAAGGTTTCTGTCAAGGCGAGTAATGCACTTCTCGATCACTTGTTGCCAGTGCATAGAGTCCATAGTCGGTAGAAAAGAAAAAACGTATCCTAACACTGTAATTCGGTCGCACCATGTTATCGGGAAAGATTTGAGATAGTCCACAGTCCATTTCCCGATAGCAATACCTTTAGACTTGACGAGGTTGATGGAACTCCCCGTCGAAGTACTAAAGCGGTCAAAGGTCTCTTTAAAGATGCTCAAGGAATACGGATCAGACGCAAATAGCACTAAGTCGTCTGCATAACCCAAAGTCCTGATGTTTATGGATGCAGTTGGCAGATCGTATCCTCGAACATCTTTGTGGCGATTTAAGTATTGCAATAATGGTTCCAAATAAAAGATGTATAGCAGGGGGGAAAGAGGGCACCCTTGCCTGACACCCTTACACAGATCGCAGGTAGCAGATATGAAACCATTGATCGCCACACATGATGCGGCCGAAACATACAGTGCGGAAATGATCGTGGCAAAAGTCCGAAGACGAAGGTGTCGAAATACTTCAAAGAGAAACACATGGTTCACTTTGTCGAAAGCCTTTTCCTGGTCAAGGCTTAAAACGGCAAGAGTTTGCTGACGAGCACACGCTTCTTCCATCACACACCGAATCGTAATTAGATTATCGGACATCCTGCGTGATGGAATGGAGCAGGATTGTCCAGGGTGATAAAATCTTTGGCGAAAACTTTCAGTCTTTGTTGAAATACACCAGTGAAGACCTTGTAGTCGGTGTTGAGAAGGGTTATTGGCCTCCACTGGGTAACCAACTCTGGATTCGGCACTTTGGGCAGTAGGATAATTTTCCCTATGGTGAAGTCCGGTGTGATGGAAGACGGGTCTTCGATGATCGAATTAAACACTTGCACCAGAAAAGGCCCAAGAAGATTCCATGTCGCATTGTAAAAAGAGTATGGTATGCCATCCATACCCGGGCTGGACTGGTGACGGCCGTCCGCTGACAGGAACTTCTTGATTTTGTCTTCGGTCAAGGGACGAGAGATAGACAGGTCAGCATCCTCAGAAAAAGGTCTTAGCGCCTCAATCCACTGCTTCGTTTCGTCTGACGGAATGATTGGGTTATCGAAAAAGGATGAGAAATGGGTGTGAAAAGCTGACAAGATGTCGTGGTCAGAATTCACTTCCCCATTTTCCACCACCAACCGATGGCAACGTTTTTTGTTGGCAACATCGTCTCTCCTCGGCGAATGCTGCTGGTGATAAATTCCTGACGTCAGTTGCCCAGGAAAGCTTGGCTCTGAGCGCTGCGCCAGCCGCCTTCCGGATCATTAGAGCGTTGATCTCACTCTTCACCTGACGAATCTCCATCTCGAACTCCTCCTTTGGGGTGGATGCTTGGAGGAGCCGGAGGATCTCTTGTAACATGAGGAGCTGACGACGTCGACGACGAGCAGCATCTAACCCAATCTTCCGAAAGAACCGTTTGATCTTGGTTTTCAGTTCTAACCATGAAGCAAGCGTAGGAGGCACATTACGAAGGTGTTTTACAACGAACTGAGCGAACATTCCCTTGTATTCCTCTTCATCGAGCAGAGAAACATTCAGAAACCAATTGCGATGGACTGCAGAGCCTGTAGATGATGCTGGAAATGGAGGATTCCATGACCACATGATGGCACTGTGGTCGGAGAATGAACATAGAATTACCTCCATTTTACCCGGCGAACCAGCAAAAGCATTGTCGACGAGAAAAAGGTCTAATCTTGATGTAGTGGGCCCTTGATGGAAAGTAGACCCAAGCTGACTACTCTGTAAATTGTGTGTCCATAGGTCGAACAATGCATTTTGCTGGCACAAATGATACACATGATCAGACGAGAAGACGTTGTTGTCGTCTGGATGGCAGTTCAAATCTCCAGCAATCACCACAGGCAACGATGAACACAAAAAGTTATTTAAGTCACTGAAAAACGTTGGTTTCTCTGCTGTTCTACACGGTGCATATACATTAAGCAATCAGAAATTGACACCAGATGTTGAAATGTCCAAAGAGATTACCCTGCACTCGCAGTCATACACACAGTTCGACACCAGAACGGAGGGGTTGAAGATGATGGAGGCAACCCCTTTCCCATTTGGTGACGAAGAGTTGATAAAGAATTGTCCGTTGGTGTATTGACTGCGAAGGCGCGGAAGGTCATAGCACTGATGTGAAGTGGCGAGTTTTACTTCTTGAAGTAACAAGATGTCCGGCCTGTACAGGGCAATGAACGATAACAACACCGATTGCTTAAAAGAGGAACCAAGAGAACGCACGTTCAGGGAGATAACCTTCATTGAGGATGTTTAATGGCGTACCTGCTGACCTGTATCCGGTTGAGACTTGGGCTTCCCAGATGTTACAGGAGGCTCCGTTGTTCTTCTCATCGGAGATCGCAGACGACCTGATGAGGAAGAAGTGCTGCGCTGATGGCTCGCACGGCTGTTCTCTCGGAGGAAGAAGTAGCTCTTCTCTCGTCCCTTTTGCCACGATCCCGTCTGGATTTTTTCTTGTGGGGACTCCTCGTCCTCACAAGAAGATCCTGGTGTTTCTACGCTGATGGATGCTTATTCCCAGCAGAAGATGTCATCCTGGAGGGCGACGACGTTTCACTGGTCCGTGCAGGCTGTGATGTTGTTGATTGCGCTGGTGGAGGAAGCGCTGGAAAGTCCTCCACCGAAAAGGTGGATTCTGCACCTGCTGAAACGTCAACGTCGTCATCTCCAGAAGCTTCGTCTTCACCCATCGATACATCGAAAGCTGGCTGCGGAAGAGGTGTGATCTCTGGGAGCGTGGAAGGAGGTGACGATGGCCGCTCCCCCATAGGCTCCAAAGATTGAGTTGGATGCGAAGATGGACGAGGTGGTGGGGGCATCATTTCCTTCTGCACCTGGGGAAGAGTCGAAAGAGCCGGCATAACTTGGCTCTTTCGCGATGGTGATGACGGCGACGAAGCTTTGGTTGGCGCTGGAGACTTGGCCGGTGATAGCATCGTCTTGCTGCTGGGACGACATTCCCTTAGGCGATGATGGAATATCTGCTGGCACTGCAAACACCCTCTCCGGGCACTGACAAACACCCATATTTGCTTACGATGCGTTTACATGCATCGCAATTCTTGAGGAGAGGGCAGTCTTTCCTGACATGAGACGTTTTCTTGCAGTACCAGCAGCACTGCCTTTGACCCTTGTAGGACACGCGAACTTTGTTGCCGTGCATTACAAGGTTCTCTGGAATGTCCCTCTGAAGGT
This sequence comes from Rhysida immarginata, assembly GCA_023313115.1. Taxonomy (NCBI): domain Eukaryota; kingdom Metazoa; phylum Arthropoda; class Chilopoda; order Scolopendromorpha; family Scolopendridae; genus Rhysida; species Rhysida immarginata. The sequence goes on from JAHWFO010008962.1 coordinate 22,760, forward strand.
TCATGTCCACTATAATGTCACCAGTCTTCTGCAGGGGAGAATCCGGGTGAGTTGGGTAGGCTACTTTCTTCACCTGCCCATAGTCGGACATGTAACGCTTTAGGTAATCTTCTACCATCAGCGGCGAGGCGCCCCGACCTTGACGAAATCCGCAGACACGACGCGGTCTGCTATGTTTCGCTGTCGACAGAGCATCCTCCATTCATTAGAAGAAAGTCTCTGCACGACAGAAACTGCAGGATCACCAGACGGCAACACGGGCGGGATTCCCGTCTTCAAGTAAAGTTCTTTCATAAACATGCCGACGGCTATTGGTCCGTCGGCAACCATTAACACCATGTTCTCCATGGCTTAAGTAGAAAGTTTGGGGAGGGGGGTGAACCCCCCCCCCGGGGTTGCCGGGGGGAGGGTCACTCAAAGTCACAAAAGAGTTTTTCACGCAAGCGTTGGTTGGTTGGTTGCTGCGTGAAAAAATTCTAAGTCCAAAAATAAAAATAACACTCACAAAATCGAACGCACTATTAACTACTGCTAGAAGTCCTCCTTCTTAACCATTAGGTCAATGCTGGAATCCGAACACTTTCTCTCCTCTCGTGTCTCAGATGTCGCCTTATATTTGCTCTCAATTGGTTCATTACCTATGCAATTATCCGCTGCCAATGGACGCGCTCTGACGCGCTTTCTGCGGTTCTGGCCTGCTCCCTTATCAATCGCAGGTAACAAGCTATACGACGCTTGCTCTTCTTACCGCCTTGGCCACCTGCCGACCTGGCTTTGGATGTTATGCAATCAAAAGCGTTTTTATCATCTGGCTCCATCTGTTGACCCAACACCTTACTTTTTCTTTCTAAAGAGCTATTCAATAACCTAATACCGCCTGTTATGTCATCAGCAGGACTTTTGCCATTCAGCTCCATCTAGTGATATGACATGATCCCCCCCCCTAAAACCGCAACGACAAGCTTCAGCTTTCGTTTGCGGCTGGAAATTACTACAATTTCGCACCTGCGGGCCCTTTTGTCTGAAAACTGCGCCATGGTTATTTTCTCCTACTCTATTTTTAGCATTCTCTTTGGCTTCATAATTATCATAAACAATTCTATTTTCACTCCTTCTATTGTTTACATTACTCGCCCTCTTTCTCAGGTACCTACTGTTCCAAACTGTTACTAATATTCCGTTTTTCTCTATTTTTGCCTCGTAGCAACTTTTCCGGAATAAATTTGTTTTTCTCATGCTTTTTCTTAACATTCTCAGAAGCAGAAGAACTGTTAGTCTTACTACTAGGATTCTTAACCTCTTTATAATCTACTTTAGACCCTATTTGATTCCTACTTTCTTTCTCTGAACCGATTTCCTTATCGATTTTAGGCCTATCCCTCTGATTAAAATCCTTAAGTTTAACCTTTCTTGCAAAATTGACCTGATCTGCTTTAATTCTATTCTTGTTGCTGATCTCAATCTTGCCCTCTAATTTTTCTATTATATTCTGTAACAAGTTAATTATCTCGAACATTGCATTAAAATTTTGTTTTTGCTCCTCGATAGTTTTTCTTAACTTGTCGATTTTAATTACCTGCTCCTCATTAATTCTCAGTAATTCCTGGTAATTATTTTCTTTTTCATAGTAAACACCCATTTCGTGTATAACCTTTTTCTCATTTAATATCTCACTCTCTCCGATACTAATATCTAGTGAGTTTCGGCTCATTTTTAGCGATAATTTCTCTAATATATGGCGACTCTTTGCTTCCTGATTCTCCTTTATAGAAATCTGAGGCCATCTCTCTATTTCTTTAGTTATTTCACGTTTTAATGAGAGAGTTTCTCCACTACTATTAGACTCATGCAATATCCTCACCGAATCGACTCTTCAGTCGCATTGGATTCATAGCTCCTGCATTTGTCAATTATGCCCTTTAAATTGATAAAATCACCAATCGCTCTTGGAACTATATATTTAAACCATTTACCTGGTAGGAACACGAACCCTTTGGACAAAGCTTTTTGTAAATTTTCATAAGTAATTTTTAGCTCCTGTGATGGATCTGTATTATTGCTCCCCTCGCTATCTTTTAAGATTCGTTGAGCCCAGTCCTTTATCACAGTTTCAAAGAGCTCCGGTTCCATTTCCTTATTTGCTACTAATTTTTGTATTAGCTCTAATCTTCGTATCCATAATTTATCTCCCGAAGAAAGAATTAGATTTACCGACTTATTCACAGTTATATCTGCCTTTATTGCAAGACCTGTACCTACTGAATAATCTAACGGTTTTTCTAACATTATGTTTGTATTCATAACCGCCTTCTCTAATTCCCTACCCAGACCCGAAATTTCTTCTGTCTCTCGAAGCTTAATTTCTTTTCTTATTTTCGAAGGTTTTTGCTTTACCTTTAAAACGGCTGCCTCTTACTTATTTAGCAACCCTTCTAATAACAGCTCAGGCTTTTCTAAACTTCCTAACCTAAAGCTCTCCTCAATATTTAAATTATCTAATTCAATATCTTTCCTACACCTTCTCGGAAAAAAGTTTTTCATGATCAGTTCATTAATTCGATCACTAAATCTACCTCTAAATTCTGAAATACTATTTCTTATTCCGCATACTTGACTTTTGGCATAAAATTTACTACCTCCGCTAGACAATCGCATAAAGCTTGTTCATCTATACAATCCATGGCACATGCTACTGATAAAGCTACCGATTGTTCGAACAGCTGTTCCAACCTAGCTTCTTTTATTATTCTTTTGTAGTTTTCGATTAATCCCCTTCTTACTGTATTATCAGCACTCAAAGTATCGATCTTTACTTCCATTTCTAGATTATTATCTATAAGTTCATTCTCGTCTTTTTCTACTTCCGAAAGTTATGACTGGAGCGACCTTTTTATTTTTCCTCCGCTTCTTTCGCTATTTTGAATTATTTGCCAATGGGTTAAGATCTGGCTTTTGCGCTAACTTTCCATTAATTTATGTCAGACCTTTCCCCTCACTAACGTTTCCTATATTAGCTACTGCCCATTTCATCGCAAATTCCAAACTAACAAACTTCTCTTTCTTTAATTTACTTTGCATACTACTCGAAAATGAATTTATATAAATGGATATTCTTTCCTCGTTACTTAAATCATCAATTATATTTAATAATTTTAGAAATATCTCATTATAATCTTTTAATGGCTGTATGCCATCTTCACTATAATGCTGTTTATTCAGCCAATTTCTTAATTTCTGCTTATTAACTGCCATTGCCACTACTACCACTATTTACTAATAGACAACTTTCCTAAAGACACCCTACTCCCTATGGCCTGCACGTTTTTAATTCCTAGTTAGCAACTAATTTCTCACCAACACCGATGATTTTCTAAGAAGTAATCCGACAGCTCCAACTCAAGCGCCTCTCCTCCAAAAGATTCAGTCTGCCCAACACATTAGAACTCCTGCGATTACCTTTATTCTCCTCCTCTGCAGATATCGGTATTCGTCCATCCTTCGTCTCCTTCTTAACCATTAGGTCAATGCTGGAATCCGAACACTTTCTCTCCTCTCGTGTCTCAGATGTCGCCTTATATTTGTTCTCAATTGGTTCATTACCTATGCAATTATCCGCTGCCAATGGACGTGCGCCGACGCGCTTTCTGCGGTTCTGGCCTGCTCCCTTATCAATCGCAGGTAACAAACTACTACGACGCTTGCTCTTCTTAACGCCTTGGCCACCTGCGACCTGGCTTTAGATGTTAAGCAATCAACAGCGTTTTTATCCTCTGGCTCCATCTTTGACCCAACACCTTACTTTTTCTTTCTAAAGAGCTATTGAATAACCTAATACCGCCTGTTATGTCATCAGATGGACTTTTGCCATTCAGTTCCATCTGGTGATATGACAATGAACGAATATATAAGAGTAACTAGTGATAGCAGGTATTGGTCTAATGGCATGTGTACGTGCAAGGATGTCTCATGAATGAATATAACGCGTAAATAATGTTTGTGTGAAATGTTTAGTAGTACGTGCTTTAATGGTACCAAATGGAACTTTCAATGCTTAGATATGGTATGTGATATATCAAACAACTCGTAACAACGTGTCATGAATGAATATAACGAGTAAATAATGATAATGGTTATTGGTTTAGTAGCACGTGCCCTAATGGTGCCATATGATCCATATGGTAGCATTGGAACTTTCAATGTTAACATATGGCGTGTAATATATCAAACAACTCGTAACAACGTGCCATGAGTGAATATAACGAATAAATAATGATAGTGGTTATTGATTTAGTAGCACGTGCTCTAATGGTGCCAGATTATACCATATGGTAACATTGGAACTTTCAATGCTAAGATATGGCATGTAATATATCAAACAACTCGTAACAACGTGTCATGAATGAATATAACGAGTAAATAATGATCGTGGTTATTGATTTAGTAGTACGTGCTCTAATGGTGTCATTTGATACCATATGGTACCACTGTAACTTTCAATACTAAGATATGGCATGTAATATATCAAACAACTCGTAACAACGTGTCATGAGTGAATATAACGAGTAAATAATGGTTGTGGTTATTGATTTAGTAGCACGTGCTCTAATGGTGCCATATTATACCATATGGTACCATTGGAACTTTCAATTCTTATATATTGCATGTAATATATCAAACACCTCGTAACAAATTGTAATGAGTGAATACAACGAGAAAATAATGATAGTGGGAATTGGTTGCATGTGCCCTAATGGTACGATATAGTATTGTTAGAACTTTCAATGCTAAGATATGGCGTGTGATATATCAACCAACTCATTACGAGTTGTTAGATCTATTGTTATCCATAGCTTATCTGTATCAAGAGCATAATGCTGTTAGGCTTAATGCTATCTGAAACTCTCTACTGTTATACATATTGCTTATTAATAGTAGTTAATCGCTTGCTTCAATAGTAGACGATAACGTAGAAACACTTTAGTAACTTAATATGAAAAAATAATATATGCTTACACACAACGCTTCAGCAATTGAGGCTCACCTCGTTTAACATTATGTGGGAATTCTTACAAATTTTTATTTTTTTAAATGTATGAGGAATAACCCCCTCTCCATTTACCTTTCAGTTCTTCAAGTTTATTCGTTTAAATTCTCTCTATACATTAGCTTACTTAAATAGTAATTTACAATTTAGTTTTCATATTTATTTATTTTCTCTTAAGTGTTTTAAAATGTTGATTAATTCAATATATCCATGTATGATGCTATAACATGAAAAAGTGCTCTCTTTATCCGCTTTGGCGGTAAAATCATTCTTGTTTTATACTCTGTTTAATCTTGTTTGAAGTCGGTTAAAAAGCCGTTAAAGTCAAATCGTTCATTTGGAAGCTTCAGCTATCTGAGTGAAAACGAAATGTTACATTCTCAGTAGAATTAACAGTGGACTTAATTGGAATGTTGAACGAGAGTAATATGTAACACGAACAAATTTATGCACAGATGCTTTCATTAGAATTTGCACTTACAGCATCGTGACAAATGGTGCGTGTTTAATTTTTCCACCGCCGGTTTTCGCCAGTGCGCAAGATTTTGGATTTTGAAAGGTAGAGTCAGCAGAATTCCGGCTTTTATTGACAACTCGCCGTTGAATCATGGAAATAAGTTTAATTGAAATAATTCTTCGTTATATTCGTATAATAACTACTTTTATAAACCGAAATAATAAGCGTATAAAAAATTATGTCATCTTTTATTCTATTTACTGATTATGTGACATCACAATAAAGAGATCGAGACCTAAGAAATAACAAGGCCTAGAAGCGGAAAAGTCAGCTAACCGTCGGAGTGCTAGCAATACTCCAACTTTCATTGTCTCCATCTTGGATGTCAACAATCAGTGTTTTTTCCTTTTGTTGGAAACAATGTAGGTTGGATTGTTGCTATCACCCCAATGGTCAGGTGATATTTCCACTTCCACCTATACTCTGTCCAACGAAAGTTTGACGGGGCACGTCCAGTTAAATTTCTGCTTTCAATTATTTAGGTATTGCTGCAAAATAAAATTAACAATGTCTAACAATTGAAATTGGAAATTTAATTGGACACGCCTATTCAAACTTTCGTTGGATAGAGTATAGAGTGAGTTCACTTATTCGCTCGCAGTCATGCTCCGCGTCATGTGATCACGTGATCAGAATGCTAGCATCATGGCTCAGAGCAAGGCTTTTTCTACTACAGGTTAGATAATCGCGTGACGTCAATATAGCAAAGTTGAGGCCAACGAGAGACAGGCCAGGCACTCAAAAGTCACCTGACCATTGGGGTCCGAGCAACAATCCATCCTTCATTGTTTCCAACAAACGAAAAAACACTGATTGTCAAAATCCAAGATGGAGACAATGAAAGATGGATTGTTGCTCGGACCTCGATGGTCGTGTGACTTTTGAATGCCCTGGCCTGTCTCTCGTTGGCCTCGAGCAAAGTTTGGTCCTGTTTTTTTCTTTGCTCAACAGATGGCGTAAAGGACTGTGTAGTGGGTAGATTTCTGATTCATCCAATAGGATTGGTAATAAGAAGCGCTGAAATAATTTCAATTTGAATGATTTCTATATTTGATTTTCGCCTCAACATTTTAAACTTTAATAAATAATTAATTTTAATTGTTATCATGAAACAACGATTAAAAACAATTTTTATATTATGTAGTTAAGATCTCCAATCATTGCTTAAATTATATGAAGTTTAGTTAATAATAGTGGAGTTTAATTTAATCATCTTAAATCATCGTTTTATGATATTCTGGAGAAATGTCACAATAAATTGATCGGGTGGTATTAATGTACTGTTCAGCTACTATGATCATATCAGGACAACGTTATAAGGACCACAAACTTTGCCTCGCAAGAGTTCTTTAACGTGTAGCCGGCAAACGACTACACGGGATCAAGTGCTTTACTTCCTTTCTGAAGGAAGTGGGTGATCTCAGGATTTCCTCTGAAAAATCTTCATCGTCCTCTGCCTGGATCGAACCTACGCCCTCGGGCATCAGAGGCGATCACGCAACCACTGAGCCACCGAGGCAAATGACAATAAATTGATAATATTTTATGTAAACGGATTTAATTATACCGTTATCCTACAAATCGACATTTAAGTTCTTATACAGATAATTCTAGTTCGCTAGTTGTAAGTTCATCCGTTAATATAGTGAATAAGTATTTTATTTAAGGAAAATAAAATGACAGCAGAGGACGGGAAATCGTCTCTCCCTCCCCTCTCCCTCGGGGCGAACGAAAAAAGTCACGTTGCAAAGCTTAGAAGAGAGAGAGAGGGAGAGAGAGAGAGAAGCGATTGAGAGCGTGATAAAAAGGCATTTTGTATACGTATGATCAGGACAATTTTTGATTAATAAATGCCAAACATGAACATTCCAGCACCGTTTGGTTTGTTATGTTTAGCACGATTCTGCTCGAGAAGAACCACCCGATGAGGTGTTTTCAGACTTCAGCTTTCATAGATGCTGCGATGGTCATGGATCACGCAATGTAATCTTTTATGAACGAATAATATCAAGGCTTTTACTACTACATGTATTTCATGAGAGAAAAGTGGCTTGAAACTGAAGTTCACGAACATTATAATATCTATTCGTCTAGTTTTATCTCCTCCTCAGGTGTTCCTCAAGGATCAATACTAGGACCTCTACTTTTTATTACATTTATCAATGATGTCCCAGAATCAGTAAAATATTCTCAATTATTCCTTTTTGCAGATGATATTAAAATAGGCAAAATTATTAGTACTTCTATTGACTCTCAAGAATTACAACTTGATCTTCAATTGATTGAATCATGGTGTAGCGTAAATAGAATGTCAGTTAATGATAAATGCCACTATATTACTTATTCGCTTAAAAAAACTGTTCATACTTATGATTATATTTTAAATAACACGCTTCTACAACGAAAATCAAATACTAAAGATCTAGGAGTCACATTCAGCTCAAAACTATCTTTCAATGACCATATTAATTTTATTGTTACTAAAGCTTACCAAACTACATATTTTATCATTAGAAATTCTCTAAGCTTTAGTAATATTAACTTTTCAGTGTTTCTTTTTAATGTTTTGGTCAGACCAATATTAGAATATGCCTCCATCATTTGGTCTCCATCTCATGTTACATTGCAATTAGATTCAGAAAAAGTACAAACAAATTTCTTGCGTAGTCTTTTCATACTATTTCATCCTACATTTTTAAATAATAATAATAATAATAATATGTATATAACTAATACTTATCTTTTAAAATATTTTACATGTGACAAATTATCTAAAAGAAGGCTTATATTTGATATTTGCTATTTATTTAAGCTTTATCATAATATCATTTACTCTTCTAAATTTCTTAATTATGTCCAATTACGCGTACCTAAGCTCAATTCCCGAAGCAATGAAATTTTTTATTTACCTGTACTAAAAAAAACAATTGTTAATAATTTACCCTTCTATAGAATGTTTAAATTATGTAATATTATATCCAATCTGATTGATATCAATGCAATGAGTTATAACCATTTCAAAAAAAATGTTATAGAAAATATTTCTCTCATTCTGTAATTCTTAATTATTTTTCTTTCATTACAATTTTTTTTTTCGTAATAATATTTTCATTTTTTTATTATCTACAAATTTACTGTACTTTAATTTTTTTTCTTTCAATTTAATTGTTCAGCTGTAAGCTGTTACTGGGCACTCAGCCTGTTGCTTACAATTTTAAATAAATAAATAAATAAATAAATAAATAAATAAATAAATAAATAAAATAAATAAAAATAATGTTTCGCAGTCAACAAACGAGCCGATCGCAGAATATTTCTTATCCATGCTTTCCTTCTAAGGCCCGCCGCAAATACGCTTCGTCGCGGCGACATGGGTCGCGCCATGGGCACTGCGCATGCGTCGGCGTCGCTCCTTGTCGCCCGAGCGTGACCTCGTTTTTGCCCTTGGTCGCGGCGACGGAAAAAAACTGGTTTTCAGGCGACGTCGCCTCTATTGAGCTGA
>JAHWFO010008964.1:0-39958 GCA_023313115.1 Rhysida immarginata
TTTTCTAGCTTGGCAACTCTGACTCTGTTGAGGTTATTTCTCCCATTAAAAATTTTTGTGAACATATTACGAAGTAACGTTTGACATGTTAACTCGTATGCTTCGTTTTCTTTACTTTCTAGTATCAGAGAAGGTCTTTACCTGGCTATGGTGATTTGAAGCTATAAGCTAATCTCCATTCATCGAATTATTAATGACGAATTATAATTCAGACTTTGTGACTCTCATATTGTCAATGCTACGTGGTGAATCACATAGTGATGTGCATTGTTACTGCCAGAGTTTTTGAAACCCAGGTGCTCTAATGCAAAGGGTATTAGAACACGAACTTTTTGAACACATAGACTGTGTCGTTTATTTACATAAATGAATGTGCTAATTATTCTAGGCTTAAAGTTTCTTGGTTAAGCCGGCATCCATTTTTGTAACAGGTTTTGGATTTTTCCTTTAGTTCTCTGCGGCCTGTTTTTCTTTCAAGCCCGGTTTAATTTGTTGGATATATTTTTCTAAACATTTATGCTTTATTGTGCGTATGTTGCTTTTTGTATTGTAATTCTTACAGAAAATTTTATCGCACGTTGCCCCTGATGGCCATTGTTACCCTTTCAAGAAAAGGACGAAATGTCAATAATATAAGTAGTTAATAGATATTATTGAAATATTTATCATTGGCTTAAGTTTCGTTTCCCGTAAAATTTTTACCGAACAGTTTTACCGTTCAGCTACTGAGCAGTTGAGTCTATTAAATTTACGCCTTGAAACGTGCCTACAAATTGTAGCGTCATTGTATTTAATTATCAATTTTTGTCGCACGTTGAAATCCAGTTTATTTTTCTGATTTCTGATTTAAAATAAAGGATGATGTTGTAATTGTTTATGGTTAATTACATTCATAATTTCCAAAGTAGTCTACTTCTCGGTTCTCTCTCTTCAGGTAATATTTTTATTTGTTTACAATTAGTGTGCAAATAAAACTAATTTATATTTTTACACGTACGCTACTACAATGAGTGTCTTATTTAAAAATTCCACTGCGCCAGATTTCTGACCGTGACAGTAATTGAGATAAATTTAATTATCTTAAAAAATTGTCACAATATATTTACACTCGGTGATTCAGAAAGGTAGGTCAAGAATGAAATACCATGTACAGTTTGTAGCGGGGAACAAAATTTTTCCTATAATCATGGGTCCGGAAATGCATCCTTACAGAGATAATGAAACTTGTACGAGGTAGGAATGACATTATAGTAGGTGTTCAAAATACCGACCCTGAGCCTCGATGCAGGTGTTTAGTCTGCGGACGAGATTCTTGCAAAATCTGGTGAAGATCTCCGGAAAATCACTGACTTCTCCACACGCTGTTGGTAAATCCTTTCCGCTTCAGTAGCATTACCCTGCGCCTCGCCATAGACGAGATGCATGTCCGCCAGCTCCGCACTAGTCAAGCGATCCATTGTACGACAATGAAGTTACATGTTTCGTTTCCTCTGTTTTAAAGGAGAGAACACGAACAATTTACTTGTTTAGATCCTAATTTACATGGACCCTACCATTGCGTCCGGGTAACGCACATCCATTCCTACCTCGTACAAGTTGCATTATCTCTGTAAGGATGCATTTCCGGACCCATGTTTATAGGAAAAATATTGTTCCCCGATGCAAACTGTACGTGGTATTTCATTCTTGACCTACCTTTCTGAATTACCCTGTATATAAATAGATACAGTCTCAATTGTAATAAATTGGCAAAAAGATAAAGTTATTTAAGGTTGGAATTAGAGGGAAGATGAGTGGCTGAATGAATTAAGAAAGGGCTTTAAATTTTAAAAGAAACAGGGGTTGGAGAGTGAGCTTCGTGAAAGCACTGCTTCCGTCCCAATCGAGCACTGAAGAAATGTACACTTCACTGCTCGATTGTCGATATCGAAATTGGTTCAATGGTACCATAATGGTGAGACGAAGCTCACCCTTCCAGAATGAATACTAAATGAAATGAATAGATTTAAGCAAGAAGCCTGACTGATTATATTATACGCCATATCTTAAGGCATAATGGTACAATAATGATGTCATTAGAAACTTTCAAATATTTCAAACCATTTATAATGATGTGCATGAATGAATATAACGTAAAATTAATGATAGTCACAATTAGTTCAATGGTCCGTGTTTTATTAATATCATTATCACGACTTTTTAATTTAATTGCATAAAAATTTTCCACTTGCAAGTTAAAGTCATTGATAGAGAAAAGAGGAGAAACAAATTGAAATGGTAAAGTCAGTTTAATAGCAATAGAAATAGAAATAATGAATTAATCTGTCCAAAATATAAGTTGATTCCAGTTAATTAAGATCATTAAATAGAGTTAATGTTCATGAGACGAGAAGCCGATGGCATGAAGACTTCTAACGGCAATCGAGCTTCAATATGTAGGTTTTGATACGTGCCGAGTGAGCCACATAGTACCATCTCGTATACCGCTATAGCAGAACGTGGGTTTCGATGAGTTTTATCCTTCGCTGTTACGAAAGAGATAAAACAAAACATTAGACATTTGAAGTTGGCACCTTGATGTCAATGGAAGTGAGAAATGGCATAATACTTAGAACAGAACTCTTGGATAGAGTTATATTTAACTTTGATACTTATTGTTAACTTTATAATCAAACAAGAATGATTTTACCGCCAAAGCGGATAAAGGGAGCACATTTTCATGTTATAGCATCGTACGTGGATATAATGAATTAATCAACATTTTAAAACACTTAAGAGAAAATAAATAAATATGAAAACTAAATTGTAAATTATTATTTAAGTAAGCTAATGTACAGAGAGAATTTAAACGAATAAACTTCAGAACTGAAAGGTAAATGAAGAGGGAGTTATTCCTCATACATTTAAAAAAATAAAAGTTGCGTTAAAATCGACTGTTCTGTTATTCCTCAATTGCTGAAGCGTTGTGTGTAAGCATCTAATATTTTTTCATATTAAATTACTAAAAAGTGTCTACGTTATCGTCAACTATTGAAGCAAACGATTAACTACTATTAATTAGCAATGTGTATAACAGTAGTGAGTTTTGGATAACATTAAGCCTAAGAGCATTATGCTCATGATACAAACAAGCTATGGATAACCATAGATCTAACAACTCGTAAGGGTTGATATATTACACGCCATATCTTAGCATTGAAAGTTCTAACAATATTATATTGTACCATTAGGGCACATGCAACAAAACCAATTCCCACTATCATTATTTTCTCGTTATATTCACTCATGACACGTTGCTACGAGGTGTTTGATATATTACATGCCATATCTTAGCATTGAGAGTTCCAATGGTACCATATGGTATCACATGGCAAAATTAGGGCACGTGCTACTAAACCAATAACCACTATCATTATTTACTCGTTATATACACTCATGGCACGTTGCTACGAGTTGTTTGATATATATTACATTCCATTTCTCAGCATTGAAAGTTCCATTGGTACCATATGGTTTCATATGGCAGCATTAGGGCACGTGCTACTAAACCAATAACCATTATATTATTTACTCGTTATATTCACTCATTATATGTTGTTACGAGTTGTTTGATATATTACATGCCATATCTTAGCATTGAAAGTTCCAATGGTACCATATGGTACTAAATGGCACCATTAGGGCACGTGCTACTAACCAATAACCATTATCATTATTTACTCGTTATATTCACTCATTACAGGTTGTTACGGGTTGTTTGATATATTACATGCCATATCTTAGCATTGAAAGTTTCAACGGTACCATAAGGATCATATGACACAAAAAAGGCACGTGCTACTAAACAATAACCATTATCATTATTTACTCGTTATATTCACTCATGGCACGTTGTTACGAGTTGTTTGATTCATTACATGCCATATCTTAACATTGAAAGTTCCAATGGTACCATATGGATCATACGGATCAATATGGATTCAATATTAGAATGTGGACGGTGGACTTCTTTTTCGGGAAAATCGTCCCAGTATGTGTTTGTAAGAATGAAAGCATCGAACTTACAAGAAAGTATTCAGACCTATCGGAAATACGAGTTCGTATCTATTAGTTCATTTTACGGACCTAATCCGCAATTTACTTTAAATTATTGGAAAAAAGACAATCAAGAAAATCGGAGGCCTTGTACGCTCCAATAGGATAAATGATAACGAATTTTACAATAGAAGTAATTACGATGAAGGATTTTGTATGAATAACATAAAACTTTTCTATATTAATGCAAGATCAATCATGAACAAAATTGATGATTTTTGTCTTATTATTTCCCAGACTGAATCCTCATATTATTGCGTTGGTTGAAACTTGGCTGAAATTGAGGACAAAATAGTCTTAGTAAAAGGTTATGTATACAGGTCTGACAGAACAATCCGTGGAGGAGGTGTAGCTCTTTATGTGAAAGATATGATTTCGACTAAGCTTGTTGAGAAGAATAGTATACAGTGTATGGAATATCTATCCTTGCTGTGTATATACAAAAATTAGAGTCACAGTTATTTACCGACCCTCCTTACGTTTCCATGGAAATCTGTACTGACATTATTGCTGCTCTCGGTCCTCATCACCGTGACATCTTACTAGGGGATTTTAACTGTAATGACTTAATATTAACTCCTGAAATTAAGCTCCTGCGTTCTACTGTGGAAGAATTTGGACTCCAAGAAATTATTAGGACACCCACGCGAGTGACTAAAAACACTGCTACGATAATTGACCACGTATATGTGACTCAGAACTTAGCCCGGAACAAAGTAAAAATATTGATCATACCCAAATGCGATCACAAAGGTAATATGGTTAAGTGCAACTTTTATGAAACTATTCAAGTTCAAAGGATCCATAAAGCTGAATGGAAGATTTCCTTCGCCAATATGAACGTGCAGCTGTTTAGATCTTTGCTAAATACATCAAATTAGAACTAATACGATAGTGTGTAAACCTCGTCGGAAAAACTAGAAGAATTAATGAGGATCTTCTTATCCTCCGCCAATTTTGCTGGCATGCAAAGATTGGAAAAACCAAAAAGGAAAACTAACAAGAATATAACAAGTAAAACGATTTTCAAATATGCTGAAAAGAAGAATTTAAAAATTTGTTGTTTAATATTACAGTAATATTTTTATATACAGCAATGGCGAAAACTGCATGTAAATTTACGTATTCGATTGCAGCGCTCACACGAATCTTTCCAAACACGCGCCTAATGAGAAATGAAATCCTCGCACGTCTAACGGCCGTATTCACCACCTAGGATTAAAGTGCGAGTTGGGCAACCTAGAGTTAAACCTTAGCACGTGACTCTCGTTATCCAATAGAAAAACGTTAAAATGCCATCTCTTGTCTTAACTCTGACCTTAACTCTAACTCGCAGAATAATCCGAGGTGGTGAATACGGCCGTAAATGTTTTAAACTACTGGGCCTGTGTTCTTTCCACTGCTAGAGCCATTCATCCCTTCTTAATCAAAATTACCATAAACGTCAGGAAAGAAAAATCATTGTTTCAAAGCATTGTCGGGAAAAATCTTTTAAGCATTCCAAGGAGCTTCAGATAAAATTTTAAATTTGAATATCTCAATTTTACTTGCACTTGGTTTAAATAAACAGTGGAAATACCTTTGATTCTATCATTTTTAAATGTAGGCCTAACTTTAATTAGCCATTCTAACAATAGGCCTAATGTTAATTAGCCATTTTTGACAATAGGCCTAACGTTATTTAGTCATTTTTGACAATAGGCCTAACATTAATTAGCCATTTCTAAATATAGGCCTAACATTAATTAGCCATTTTTGACAATAGGCCTAACATTAATTAGCCATTTCTAAATATAGGCCTAACATTAATTAGCCATTTTTCACAATAGGCCTAACATTATTTAGTCATTTTAACTGTAGACCTAACATTAATTAGCCATTTTTAACAAAAGGCCTAACATTTAGCCATTTTGAACTATAGGCCTAATATTAATTAGCCATTTTTAACAATAGGCCTAACTTTATTTAGTCATTTTTAACAATAGGCCTAACATTAATTAGCTATTATTAAATATAAGCCTAACATTAATTACCCATTTTCACAATAGGCCTAACATTATTTGGTCATTTTAACTGTAGGCCTAACATAAATAAGCCATTTTTCACAATAGGCCTAACATTAATTAGCCATTTTTAACAATAGGCCTAACATTATTTAGTCATTTTAACTAGAGGCTTAACATTATTTAGCCATTTTTAATAATAGACCTAACAATAATTAGTCATTTTTAACAATCGCCCTAACATTAATTAACACATTTAACAATAGGCCTAACAGCACTGAATTTTAAAACGAAATGATCACGTGCATCGACAAAGCTTCATAACGGGCACGTGCTCCAAGCTGCCATCAACAATGCTTAAATGATAAACAAAAAGTAACACTGTATTCACTTATGACTCGTCAGTAGGATTCGATTGATATATTACATGCCCTAAGTTCATATTCTTTACATTAGTGCACGTGCTTGAAAGGGTCCACGAGAGCTCATCAAAAGTTGATATATCACAGTTAAGTTCTTCCATTTTCACGTTTTCGTGCAAACGATGGCCAGCCAGACACATAAAGGTACTGATTAAGCTTGTATTTTTATACCAGGGGTGTTTCAAAAATCACCGGTATACCGGTATATTTGAAAAATCAATAAAAACTAAACGGGCAGCGGTAGAAATACACAGTTTGTTGCAATATGCTTGGGACAACAATAAATTTTCAGGCAGACAAATTTTCGAAATTAGTTCACGGTGTATTTCTATCGCTGCACGTTTAGATTTTTCAAATATACCGGTCATTTTTGAAACATCCGGTATATAGCTTTAGCTAAAGCTCGTAATAAGGGGTCATTGAAGTACTTTTTGGGGGTCATTTTCTCGGACGTAGCATTTCGAAAATCGAAAAGAATGTCGTATTCGTCTTGTGCTCGTCATTCCCGTTCGAATGACATATTGCATGCCTTATATTGCCAATAAAAAAATTTAATGGGGGGGTTTGGGTCTCAATAGTCACGTGACTGTTAGACCGATTTCAATCACAAACTAATCAGGTGAGCTCAGGAAGTGTCTCTATCGAAGAGCGAAAGCAGAATTCGAAAAAGTTAAAACGTTCTCGAGTAATCGTCGGACATACAGATGGACAGACACACAAAGAGCGAAACCAATATATGCTTTTCAGCATATAATAAACAGTGGTGGACAAAGGAATTGACTCAATTTTGGCTCAATAAGGTAACAACTTACCAAAACTTTTCATCGAATAAGAACGCGACCACTCTTGAAATGTTCAACACAGCCAACAAACATTTTAAACAAGCGTTACGATCCTTAGTGTTAACACAGTGCTCAAAAACTAACTTGTGGCATCTGATTAAAAATAATATTAAGGACGCTAAAATTAAGTTACCAAGTAGCTGCAAAAAGGATTATTTGATATGGCTCAACAATCCGTGCCAAAAGTTGCCACCCACAAAGATAATTAAAAACAAAGACATGGGCTTCAAAGCTATCCCCATCCCGTCTGCACCTGGATTACACGTAATACGACAGTTCATAAAAAACCACGAAGATGAGGGATATAAAACATGATCTCTTAATACCGGGAAAACTCTTAATTGTGCTTAATCTGGATGCGATAGAAAAAATACAAGAGTTATGTACTAAAATTATACAGACAAGAACTTTCCCAGAAAAGTTAAAAGTTGCTAATATCGTACCGATCTTTAAGAGTGGCGATCCTAATCTAATAATTAATTACCGCCCAATAGCAATGTTGTCCCCGATAACTAAAATTGTCGAACGATGTGTATTTAACGACCTGATTACACAATTATGGCCAAGAATCCCGAGTCAACAAAGGGGTAGTCGTCCCAATAATCGTATTAATTGGGCACCCTTACAGTTGTATATACAAGTTAGAGAGAATTTCATGATGGTTCAAACGGACATCTCCAAGGCCTTTGACACAATTTCCCGTTATAAACTTTTTGAAGACCTGAGATCGTTGAGAGTCTCCCAGGACCACTTGGATTTAGTAAAGAATTACCTGATATCTAGGGTAAATGTTATTGATAATGACCCACCTATTAGTCATACTTCTGAACGCGGAGTGATTCAGGGTTCCAGTATTGGACCGCTGCTGTTTGCCGCCGCGACATCAACTCTTTACCAACACGACTTTAATATGCAAATAATAAGCTATGTGGACGATAATATTCTTTATACAGCCTATAAAGATAGTGAATACAAAGATATGACATTAAAAGCTCAAGCTGATCTGGAATTATTGGAAAGATGGTATGACATGAGAGGCATGCGCCTGAATACCTCTAAAACGTTAGATCTATTACGTTTTTAGGCTATACATTTGATAGTACGTTCCAATTTAACTGTTTATGCGATAAGATTATAGCCGGGTTAAAAACTCGAAACTATCTGCTAAAAAGACTTAGGTCACTGTTAACTAAAACAGAAATAAAGGTTGTGATAGAAGCCAAGATACTAAACTATACGGTAGTTATGTGGGCCGAAGTTTCATACGTAAATTTACAGAAAGTGAAAGTGGCCTATAATACTATTCTTCGAACGGCATTTAAGATAACAAAATATGATTCCATTACTACTTTATGTTTAACCCATAAACTCCCGACCTTTGAAATGTTGAGAAAGATTGGATTACTTTATGAGTTGGGTGGAGACCTCCGAAATATACACCACCCTGCTTCATTTGTTCAGAACTGGCTTCAAATTAG
Source organism: Rhysida immarginata (assembly GCA_023313115.1). Lineage (NCBI taxonomy): Eukaryota > Metazoa > Arthropoda > Chilopoda > Scolopendromorpha > Scolopendridae > Rhysida > Rhysida immarginata. Next base: position 8,841 of record JAHWFO010008964.1, read on the forward strand.
TGAGAAGTACCGTTCCACTAGAAAAGGAAAGATCGAAATCCCTCAAAGGATATCCGTTTTTCTATCGAAGTACTTCCCATAACTATTTGGAATACCTTACCAATTGATTTACGTATGATAATAATAAGATGCCAATCACCCAGATGTCAAGTTATCTGTATACATTTTAAGAGACAGTTAATGGAATATTATTTTTTTTCATGAAGATACTAAAACCAACAGACGAGATCCTTACTTAACGAGTGGAGATTATCCTCCCTGACTTTTGTTTATTGTGACATTGTCTACTGTGACTGTTCAACTTCTGATGTTGTTTACATCTTTTATCCTTTTATTCCACCGGAATGCTTGTTAATAATAATAATAATAATAATAATAATAATAATAATAATAATAATATGGCACCAATAGGGCACGTGCTACTAAACCAATAACCATTATCATTATTTACTCGTTATATTCACTCATTACACGTTGTTACGAGTTGTTTGATATATTACATGCTACATATTAGAATTGAAAGTTCCAAAGGTACTATATGGTATCATTTGGCACCATTAGGGCACGTGCTACTAAGCCAATAACCATTATCATTATTTACTCGTTATATTCACTCATGGCACGTTGTTGCGAGTTGTTTGATATATTACATGCCATATCTTAGCACTGAACGTTCCATTTGGTACCATTAAAACGCGTACTACTAAACATTTCATACCAACATTATTTACGCGTTATATTCATTCATGAGACACCATTGCACGTACACGTGCCATTAGACACCATTAGTATCACTAGTTACTCTTATGTATTCATTAATGATATGTTGTGACGATTTGTTTGATATATTACATGCGATATCTGGTTATAGGAAGTTTTTAAGGGGGTATCATAATGGTACCATTAAAGCACGTGCCATTATAGTACGTTCTTACTTGTTCGTGCTCTGTTCCATATTAATGGATTGGTGAAAACAGACTGTGAAAAAGTTAATTCGTTTTCAAGTTATCGTAATAAATACTAAGCTCCCTAGGAATAAAAAAATTCTCTTGATTTAGAGACCGAACTGCCCTTTCAATAATCGTCAAACACATGCATCCTGCACGCGCAGTATCTCATTAACGTTTAGAGCACGCGCAGAGCCGAACCCATGTCTGTTCTGAATACGCGTTTTCCCGAATGCGAGGATAATACGTGTCTTCTAGCAATTCAATGCATGTACTCTTTTTATTGCAACGCAATGAATTATGGGAATTGTGTCTACAGACGGACGGACGGACAGCTGGACAAACCGATCACAAAAGCACATTTCTATATAAATAAAATGTGCTAAAAAGGATAAGTGAATTCAGTACCCCGGACTGGCGACAGAGTAGCCAAGCGCGACTCGCTGCGAGAGATCTCTGCGCGGCTCGTACTTGCAACACTGCTGACAGCCGAACTGCTCACCAGCGGGACGTTTGAATCGCTACACTGATTCGTCTCCTCGGGTCCTCTTATGGGTTGTGGCAGACTTGGAGTGGGTAGGTTGTCCTCGGCTGGCAGGGTTTGGCGTACATCCACGCTATCCTTATTAGCTGGGGCCTCCGTAGCCTCCGTTCCTCCTACCTCGGAATGTGTTCAGAAATCTGCGTCTCCAACGAGTTATCCAAATTTACTCGTTCCGCTGTGGCCGGCGAAGCTTCGGTCGTGGATCCCTTTCTACTGTCGTGGGCTGTCTTCTTAGGCAGTAAAATTTCCGACACGGAGTTAAGGCGAGCGTCTACGCATTAAGTTAGCACTTCCTCAGGTTCTCTCATGCAACTGGCCTGAGTTCAGTGCGCCTGGGCTCTCGTTTGACTTCTTCTATGGCGAGAAAATAAAAAGTCCGAATTGTAATAAGTACGTATTTTTCACTTGCCTGGTAACGCTGTAGGTGCAGTTTTCTCGTATATTGATCGTGAAATTTCCCGTAGTGTCCGTCTGTCTTTGTAGACGGAGTTTTCTGATGTGCGATCGAGAGAGATGACAAGTAGGTTGACGAACGATGCCGATCTGCAATCCTTTTACTGGCAGACGGCGACCTGGAATTTTCCTTGCGGCTGGCTCTAGGTGACCGTGCCTCAATTATGGGTCATTACAACCTCAGTGGTGACACCTGTAATGTCCTGATTTCCCGAAGGGTCCTCAGGTAAGGTGAAAATCTTACTTTCCATAAAAGGTAGTAGGAACGCAGGATTGACGGTCCATCCCGGGAGTGCCTGCATGCCAGGATAAGGCAAAATACTCCTGATATTTCCGTCGACCTCGGCGGTGTCGTCTTCCTCTCTCCCCATTTCTTTCTCGGTTCCCCTTTTTATCCGCCCGCTTAATGAGGTTTTCTTGCATGTCGTTCCTCTTAACCAATGGGCGTCTCCGAGCTTCTTTCTCGAAGATTCGGTCTCGACTTCTTTCTATCATAGGTGATAGGTAGGTATTTTTTCCTTCTTGTTTGCGGGCTTCGCCTGTTGTTTTCTTCTTTCTCCCCTCCTCTGATTGCGTGTTGGATCTTCGCATTTCATCGCTATTTTTCTCGAACTAATTCGACGATCTGACAATCATTATGGTACCATTGGAAATTTTCAATGCTAAGATATAGTAATGTAGGAATATAACGAGAACTTAATGAGAGTCGAAATTAGTTCAGTGGTACGTATTTTAATGATACCATTATGGTATTATTCTAAACTTTCAATGCTAAGATATGGCATTTAATTATTTACGCCTTACATTATCAATAGTTAATTTCTGTTAGGCAAATCGTTGTCAATAGCTAGTAGGTGTAACGTTTATTTAGCTGGGCGAATAGAGCTAAGCACAGTGGAAGACTTATATCACGCAACAGTGAACGGATTAATAATAAAGTAATGTTTATTGCACAAAACTTGAAAAAAAACTTAGATAAACGAAACAAATGCAAAACTTATAGCTAGCACTTCTGACTAATGTATTAGAAAAATAGATTCCAGTAATGAATGCAATTATCTACTGGTCAATAATATGAATATCAATTATATGCATAATTTTATAAACACAAATCCTTGCGTCACCAAATTGTAATAAGCAAAATACTTAAACCAATGAACTAATTGACAGCATTAAATATGAATAGCTAAGCATATAGACACTACTTAAACTCAGAACTCATCCAAATTGCTTAACAACAAGGAACACTATTTTATCATCACATATTCGACACTACACTCTTGATTGATACGAAATAGCTTCAATGTTCCAAAATCATACGAGCGTCTTAATTGAGTTCAAAGTCACAATTATAAAATTCCATGCTCCGTTGCAGCCTTAAAGAGCTGTTACACTCAGAGCCATATACGTAAACAGATTGGGTCAAGTCCGGTGAAAGTCCTTAATGATTATAATTTAATTATTCAGTTCGACACTAGAATTGGAGAACAAAGAATAAAATTATTCAGTTAATGACCACTCAGTTAACGATTCACTTTTTCTTTTTCTTTTTTCTTTTTTGACACTAAAACGTTTCTTCGAACGTTTAGAAAGAACACGAGTAAGAAATACGGAATGTTAAGGTAGAGGGCTGATTTCTCAAGGCGGTAGCTAGGCTAACGTGAAACCAAGATCATGACGAAAATACTCCGCCATGCTGAACGGCCACAGTCCGCGAACGTAAGTCTGATAGCGTAACTCATGATAAGACAGTTCTTTGAAGGACGCTTTAACTAACTTGGCATTTCTGCCTACAATGAAATGGGCACTTACGAGTGAAAAAGTCCATTCAGCCACGGTCCTGCGAAACACTCGCGGCGGCTCGACCTCGTACAGCTGCGGTGACAAAACGCTGGCTCCGTTTTCTCTTCTTCTTCTTCTTTCGCAGACCACGTCTCCAGAGGACCGTTTTCTCTTTGCCACGTCGGCAAAATCTCCGCCGGGCTCGCTTCTCTGCACCAACTCATGTCCCTTAAGGGGCTCTTTCTTCTTTGGGAAGTGGTGAAAGTCGCAATGTGCAAAGTCTTTCATTTTTGAACTGCAATTTTTCATCTTTGAACTGTAGACGCTGCAACGCCTCTGGTGTGTGTTGACTCGTGTGCGGGCGGACGTTATCGTACTCCAGAAGAGGGTCCAAAGCTGCCATTCAATCCTGGTGTCGACATCAACTCCGGAATTCCTCTCCGACGGGTTCACCCAACTAGTCACGCGTTGGCGCAATGCGTGGAAAGGGATGGGGACTATGTCGAAAAGTGAATAGTGCATTACATAGAGGACAAATGTGAGTATAAGATACAAAAAGAATTTTGAAAATCGGTTAACAAATAAAAAAGTTACAGCCATGGAGACCTTATTTATCAATCGCCCCTCGTACTTACGTAGAAATGCTTTAATAGATTATGAAGAAATAATTGACCTTTACACAGAACGTTTCAACAACTGACGCGCATTTCATTAAGTAGGAATGCTTACATATTAAAGGTCAGTTATACGTTCGAATATAGAGAGAATTACTACTCTCTTCATTTATCCTTTCGAATACTTTTATAAATTTTGAACTACACATTTCTGTTAGAAGCACGTCTTGCCTTAGCAACCAGAGGCTTACTTAGCAGCCTCATCTAACCCAAACAAAGAAAGGCTTCTTTAGAAAACAAATGCTTTTCCTTTTTATATTCGAATTCCTTAAAAATATATCGGTCCTGAGCATTTCGGTTGCCTGATTTGTTTGTACGGTAACTTGAAAACGATTTAATTTTTTCACATTCTGTTTTCGTCAAGCAATAAAATGGAACAGAGCACGAACAAGTTCGAAGATGAGATAGCCGGAATAGGTACAACTTTCCACGCTAAGATATGGCATGTAAAATATCTGACAACTCCTAACCAGTTGTTAGGCCTATTGTTATCCACAGTTAATTGCTGTCAGAGCTGATTTCTATTAGGCATATTGCTATCAATAGCTAATCGCTCGCTTCAATATTTATTTAGTTTTATTTAAACTGTTTTAAAATGCAGGTTAATTCTATGTATCCATGTTTGATGTCTCGCTGTTATAACAAGAAAATATGCTCCTTTTATACGCCATTGCGGTAAATTCTTTCTTGTTACTTCTTTCTATTTACTTAACATAAACAAAAATAAAAATTATAAAAACGAAATAGTTATTTTATATTGTGTGCATGAAATTAAGTGTATGTATATTCATCATCTTATTTATGTTCATCGCTAAGGTCGATGTGAGTTGTTTATGTATTAAATTTACGAGTTTTTATTTCAAACCTGTTTGAAATAATACACGACAAAAACAAGAAGTCTTTCTTAGATAAAAAACACCTTGAATATCATTGTTCTTGTTTTTTTGTTTTCTATTTATCCATTGGAAAAAAATTCTAGCATAGTCAGCAAATTTGTTGATTACACTTTAAATTTCTCTTCTTGATTGTGACAGGGGATTTGCAGACGCATCATCCACCTGACGTTGCAGAATTGGTTGTCTCTCAACACTGGCCTATTGCACCGCCTCGGAAATTTAAATTAGTTTTCTTCTCACGAAGCCATCTTTACGTAAAGAAAAAAAATAAACCATGAATGATCGATGAAGGATATTTGAAACTACCTGAGGGAACGAGCATTTGAATAGCGCTGAAGAATTTGGATGATATCTGAGTTAGCTCCATGTTGGGAATGATATTTAAGGAAAGTTTCATATATCTAATATTCTTCCTGGTATGCTTTACTCATAAATATGAATTATCTAATTTATAAAACTTCTTAAATTTTCGATGGAATTTTGCAAATTTCTTTTTCATTAAAGTGCAGTTTATATTTCCTCGTGTTTATTTTAAATGCTCGAAAAAAATAATTTAATTTGTCTATATGCTATCTTTATTAGCTAGAACTTAAAAACAGAAAACAAAGAAAAAATAGAAGCAGAAATTATGATGAGTTAGCATATTTTAATACTTGTTTATGAACTTCTCTTTGTGGAGGAAAGTAAATTAAAATTTTTGAATAATGGGTTCATTAATATTTAGAAGGGAAAAAATATAGACTCAGCAGAAACATGTCATAGAAGGATATAAATTCTTTCATGTAAGGAGCTGGCTATGCTATATTCTTTCACTCAATTTAAAGGGTGAAGACTCTTATACAGGTATCACTTGATTAATTAACCCCGCAGTGTTGCCGCATTAATCCATTATAATAATGCGAGAAAATATATATGATCGAGGCCAGTGTTATCTCGTCGGCCTCGAAATGATCCATGATCGCGTAATAATGACGATAATAATTTTCAAATATGTCTCATGATATAATACTTTCGTGAAGAAAAATAACAACGAATGTGAATTTATTAAACATATCATTTGGAACATACTTTTTTTCTTTTCATCCTTTATTTTCCGATAACAAGAAATATAACGGTCTAAATCGCGTAAATATATATGTAGCCTGCCTATTAAAATTCGGATTAATATTTCATTAATTTCTGGTAGGGAGGTTATAAACCCTATGTTTTGTTTAATAAAAAAAATTAATTTGTGCATGATTGCCAAACGCGTTGCAAGTGGCACTTTTTAGATGGAGTAAAGAAAATGGAGTTTTCAGTGGAAGAATATAATAATCATGCCGTAGTAAATATTCTGATATACTTTAATCTTAAGAAATTGGACAAACCTTGTTGAAATATTTAATATGCACAATACCATACACAAGCTTCCACAAGCATTAATAGGAATGTCATTAATACAGTCGATCCTCGATATCCCGAAAAAATTTTATTTCTCTGCATTTTCACTATTAATTCAATGTAATTTTCCTTTGTTATTTCATTTTCTCGGAAGACCTCCCTATGTCGATTTTGACTTCGTGTGCCAGCAAAATGCAAAGTTAAAAACATTAGAGAGTTAAGATGTTTTCATTATGAGAAATTTTCGTTCGAAAACGAAGAAATTTGACGCCACTTAGGTTAAAATTAGATGATTCTCGTGCGTTATGAAGAAATTCACGAAAAAAAAATTTTCGATCTCCTTGGCAAGTCTCCGTTGCGTACGAGATGTTTGAGCATGCGCAGTATGTGCGTTTATGACCTTGGTGGCGCCACTTATACGTCGTGTAACTCTATATATATATACCATTTTATCTCGTATTTTTCCCTGTAGGTTTGACTATACGATTAATATTAAACGTTAACGAAATTAAATTCAATTAGGAAGTATCAGTTTCAATAAGGAACTATTTATTTGCTCGCGATTTATGCTAAATTAAAGATGATGCATAATTAATCAATATAATCATAAATTATTCAAAAATACTTTTACAAACTTTTAGGAGGGGTTGTATGGGTGATTCTAAGCAAAAAAGTTCATATAAACATGGGTCCGAATTTGAACGCTAACAGAGATATTAACAGAAATAAAAACGCCGCCACCAAGATCAACATGTTAATAAATCAGGTTCTATAACATTTAGGATGATGGAATTTGGGGGAATAATAGGGTACATAAAACTGTTCATAAAAACTCCATAATAAGAACAGAAATACACTGACTGATGGTCACGAGATAGCCGAAATGTTCATCCAGATGAAGAACTAAATATACGTTGTAACGTGGAAGCGTATAAGATGGAAATAAAAGCAGTGAGTAACAAATTATAGTCAAAGTTTATTTAAATAAATTAATTCGAAGTGATGGAACTGATTAAATTCAAGAGCAGTAATTTTTACAATGCTGATCATCTCGTCAGCTTAGGAAACAACATAAAACAGGTAAGTGGAGACTTTTTCTTTTCAAAGTTAAATAGCTTTTGATTAAATTGAAAATATTACAATGATTCTTCTGCAGGAACTCTCTTTAAGGGCGGATGTTGCTCCACAACTAAGAATAAAGGACCCCGCAGGAGATGTCGTCGCTCCGATGGACTGAAGAATGGTTATGAACTGTAGATAGCCCTGGAATACGCCGTACACACCGAGGTCCATTCAAATGCCTGCTGCACGAAGCTCTCGTGAATATTGGTGCGAAAAAGGAAAAAGAAAAGACCAAATAAATATCACACTTTAAACTCAATTCTGTAAACAAATACAGCTTGTAATCCTATTAGATACTAGAAGCGAACCCACCGGATTGTATAAACGGAAAATAACCCATTGTTAGATTTTTTCTTTGTTGTGACATAGTCCACCGTCGCTGATTTTATATAAATGATTGTTAAAGCTCTTGTTAAATAAAGCTTCAAATAAAATATAGAATTCTCAATACGCAATACGAATTCTAACGCTTTTATCTTTGAATAAAGCGACCACAAAAATAAAGTCTAGTATGATTTAATATTTTATGATACACTAAGGTCTTCCGTATCTAAATTGCTGCGGCCTCTCAATTATGCAATTAGGCCCGCTCTTCTATTTACTCCGTAAAATAAGTTAAGAAAATAAATAATACTTGAAGAGAATTTAAATGCTAAAGCACCTCAATTACGCAATAGTGCTTTGCGGACGGTTTAATTAAGTTCTGTACAGGAAACCTCCTGCTCCCGTTTGCATGTAGCATTCTAATCCAAACGGAAATATGCCGTCGGCCGTGTTCCTATTTCAGTAAATATTTTGTTGCCTGAATTTTGGTTGATACTTCGTATCCAGGTAAGGTTTAGGCAGCGATAATAACTTACAATTTGATAACTTATATTAAAGCTATTCAGGTACGATAACTTATTACCAGATATCGTCGTACAGCCGAGGGTTCCGCCTTCACATCGTTCGGAAAAACGTTGCCTCTTCTCAAGGGGGTGGCCGTGGCCTGGTTGTCTCGTCGATTGGCTTGCCAATCGATGGAGTTCAGCAACTTCAGGTGCGGTCAGCTGCTGGCTGGGTGACGGCCACGGCTTGAGGGCCACTGCTGGCGGGACAGCTATTTGGGGCACGGCTGTTGGAGGACTTTAGTCTGACCCATTTGCCAAGTGACCATAGCTGGTTTTCCAGCAGTTGGTACAGCCACTGGTTTGTTTGTCCGCCAGCGGCTCTTCCATCATGAAACCCCCCGTGCTTCGGAGGGCACGTTAAGCCGTCGGTCCCGGCTGCTACTGTCATCTCGTAGCAGTCGATATTTACTGGGATGGCGCAAAACTCCCTCGATAATCTGCCCTCTGTACAAGATACTGCCTCTTCTCTGCTTCTGCTTGTCGGCACTCCTCCTCGAATGGTAGGGGTTCCTCCTTTGCATAGAGAAATAGAACAAAGGTTATTAGAGCCAGCGCCCACACAAAAACTTCGCGGCTCGCTATCCTCTTTCCTCTCGTTATGGCGAATAGACGAAAAATTATCACTCGTCTTATTTTCCAATGTAGCACTATTAATCAACATGAGTGCGCTATCGGCTTCTATAGCGTTTCCCACAATGATAGGCTTTTTCTTGCCATCTTGCCTTTCCATCGTCCGTTCGTTGACACTCTCTTGACGCGCCCTAAAACTCTAACAAACCATCGTTAACACTCTCTTCTAATGTGTCTTTTCTCCGCAAAATTCTTTTTCTTTTCTGTCTTCCACCGAACTCTCCTTTTTCTCACGTGGCGCGATCTCGTTCTCCTCTCGCTCGCTGCGACGTTTCCATTATTCTTCTCGCGGGGAGGGACGCTTTTATTTCTTTTCTCTTTTCGCGAGAAAACTTTCGTAAATTTAAATTCATCCCGTTCGCTTCCCGCTCTTCTGCTTTCTTCCAAAACCCGTGACATCCGTAAACAAGAAGTTTCAATATCCATTCTATAGAAAATACCATGTTTCGTCTCCTGTTAAGAGAGCCGGCCAGGTGGCCGAGAGGGCTAGGGCGTAGGCTTTCTAGTTCTTGAGTCCGCCTGGTCGTGGGTTCGAATCCCGCCGTGGGCAAGGGTGTTTGTATTTGTCCCAGGCTGCGTACAGATATAACTTGCGTAAAAGGCGCAAAATGACCTTAGTAGTCGACGCCAAAATTTCTAATAAACCAACCATTCTAATCTTATATTAAGAACCGTTCCAAAAGTGTCCCATCGTCGTCAGCACTGCCAATCAGGTCGCTGTAAATGATCATACGTTTTTCACGTTGGCCTTTCGTCAAGATACGTGGAACACTTGTTGGGTAACATGCGACATGTTCAGGTCATCACTCGGAAGTTTGTGACATTTACCAGCCCTACAGTTGCTGCGAGGTTATCTAAGGATTGGGACCAGTTAGCATTCACCAATGTTGCATCCTCTGCGATCTTGGTTTAAATATGGACTGTTGTTGACCGACCAGTTCGTACATCATCCTCCAAACTTCTCTCTGCCGTCTACAAAACGTTTCTGGTACAGCGCTCCGACCCATGGTTTCGTCGTCGTTACTTGTTTAATCACCCTATAGATTTCATTAGCTGATTTGCCTAATTTTTAGCAGAACTTCACGCTCTACTGCTCAAACTGAGACATTCTTTCGCTAGAACGAGAAGGAAACTTTTAAGATATTATGAAGTTATGCAACCTATGCGGTGTAAATATACGCCAGCGACAATATGCATCGAGTCCACGAACTTAATTATTTTAGTGGTAAATCAACAATATCATCAAATCGTAATTTAAGATACTGCTGTTTTGTCTCAAGTGCTGGTTTCTATTTTCAGTGACTATACTTCGGGATAAATGAAACGGATATTGAAATCGCCACTGAATGAAGATAGAACATCGACCGTGGGAAAGCAAGTAAAGGACATGCGCCTGATGGCTGAAGATCGCGATCGCTGGAGATCCTCCATAGGGCTGCTGCCCGCGCGACCCTAATCGATAAGCGGGCTTGAAAAACGAGTAACTAAAAACTTGAGTTAACGCTCCAAGCATAAGATTATGACAGCATTGGGAAAAATGGAACGAAAAATTTCGCGATCTGGATTCGAAACAGGAACGATGAGTATCACGCTCGTCGCCTCTACCAAATGGATTATCGTGATCTATCCCGGTCTATTCATTCTATGCTTGAGCTTCCATCTTTGTAGTCCTTAGTATTTCTCTGTGCTTTGTAGTCTTTAGGACACTTGGAGAAAGCCATGCTGTACCGTGTTCGCGATAGCCCATTTGGTAGAGGCAATGAGTGTGATACTCGTAGTTACTGGTTCGAATCCAGGTCACGGAATATTTTTTTGCCATTTTTTCCAATAATAAAATAATTCAATCATGAATAAATGAGACTATCTGAGAAATTTTCTGATATGTACGTATACTTCGATCGTAAAATTGGCCTGAATATTTTCCAACACACAACGGGCTCTATAAATTGCAATTACTTTTGTTGCATTCATGGCCAAAGTAGTGATCTTTAGAATTAGAGCAGACAGCAATTCCAATCAGCTTGTACTCATGGGAGCGTAGCGAAAATTTGTTTCTCGCTAACCTTATTGTCGCTCTATAGTGAGGCTTCTGTTTCCGGTTCACTTTTTATTGCTCTCGGTTTTAGATTAAAAATAAAAAAAAAACTTTTTAAGCATAGGTTTTTATTTTATAAAGTGCACTAAAAAGTAAAAAATGGGTTTTGCTTCCTTTTATTTAAATAGGAATACCTTTTAAATAGGAATTCATAAAGTTAAAAAAAAGGTAAAAGTTTAGTGAAAATTTTATTAGGTAGAAATGTTCATTTTAAAATTTATAATTTAATTATATATTAATAAAGATGAATACACTCCTTTAATTAAAATAGAAAAATAGGAAAATTAAAATAAATAATTAAAAAAACAAAGAAAAAAGTCACCAGAGTTAAAGTTTACGGACGAAGAAACACAGGACTTGTGAAGAAACTCAGGACGAAGAACACAGGTATGAAGAAACACAGAAGATGTACAGAAGAGACGAAGATCAGATGAAAACACAGAAGATATGCAGAAGAGATGAAGATCAGATGAAACACAGAAGAAACACAGAAGAGACGAAGATACTGCGAAGAAACGTTACAGGAAACAGGGAGGTACACAGGTCTATGATGGAGGTTCGATGATTAGTGATGTAAATGACTCGTGTTGTAAATGACTATGTTTAATATTAACGTTTTCGGGATTTTTTTCCCATCCTCAGATTTAAAGTTTAATATTGAATGCACCGCCACATATTGTACCATTTTTTTTAATTCTAGGAATTCCTCATTAAATAACAGCACCAAAAAGTGCTTTTTAATGCACCTTCTAAAGTAAAAGTGTGTGCTTAAAAAGCTTATGTTTTAAAAAAAAATGTATTTCACCCTTATTTGTCTTGAATTTGTAATCAATATTTAACCATGCTTTTGCTACAGATATACGAAAATGAAGAAAACCTGAATCCCATCAAAAACATTTCATGTAAAAAATGTAGCCAAGTCTCGCGACTCGTTAGCCGTAAAAAAGTTGTAAGATCTCATGTAGAGCCAAGTCTAGTGCTCTTATTAACTCTCACACTTTCATTTACAAAGCACTCCAAATCATTACATCTTTAGTTAAAGAACATTTTGTGGCTTGGAAATTACGCAGCACGAGAATGTGACGGCTGTTGCTTACATTTCTCGTTTATTAATAAAGTATTACATAAAATAATATTTATATGGGAACTGAACATATATGTATTTAATGCGTGGAATTAAATTTAATTTTTTACATAGCATTGTAAAGTTGTAAGATATGATAACTTCCCTGTGCTTCGAATGAAGTATTTTGGGCAAGTCTGGGCGGTACTTACCTAATATTATTATGACCACCCTGTCAGTATCTCGTTGGGCCACTTTTTGCCTTTAATATTGCGGTGATTCTTCGTGGCATTAATTCCACGAGATGTTGGAAGGTGGTGGGAGGAATCTGACACCATGCCTGGTGGATAGCACTCCGATGGTGGATCACGGTGGTGGATTCAGCCGTCTGATGGTTCGTTCGACTTCGTCCCACAAATGCTCAATTGGAGTGAGATCTGGGGATTGTGGGGCCACCGAAGTAAGTCTCCCTCATGTTCCTAGAACCACTCCTGCACAATACGAGCTCTGTGGCATGGCGCATTGATCTTGCTGGAAGCAGCCATCTCCATTGGGGTACGCCATCAACATGACAGGGTGGACTTGATTGGCGACGATATGGAGGTATGCTGTGCCATCCAGACGTTGTTCAACACGTATTAACGGACCCAACGCATGCCAGGAAAATATTTCCCAGACCAAAATACTTCCCGCACCGGCCTGAAGGGTTATACTCATGCATGCGGGGTCCATGCTTTCGTGCTGTTTCCGCCAGATTCTCACGCGGCTGTCTGCATGATGTAACTGGAATTGTGACTCGCCAGACCACATGATTTGTTTCCACTGCTCGATAGTCCAGTCCTTGTGCTCCTGAGCGAATTGGAGTCGTTTCCGCTTGTTGGCTGCAGACAGCAAAGGTGTGCGGACAGGTCTTCGACTTCCGTATCCCACGCGATGCTGTGTGCGGCGGACAGTGCATTCAGAGACCGTTTTGGAGGACCCTTGATTGAGGTCAGCAGTGATTTGATGCACAGTTGCCCTTTTGTTATCCTTTACCAGTCGTGACAGTCTCCGTTCTGTCTGATCATCAACCATTCGCGGGCGGCCACAACGCGAACGTTCAGACCCCGTGTTCCGGCTAACCGTCCAGTCTTTAAATACTTTAACGACGGCTGCTCTTGAGCACCCCACGAATGCTGCTGTTTAGCTATACTCGCTCCATAGCTCCGAGCACCTACAATCATCCCGCGTTCGAAGGCTGTTAAATCGCGTCGTTTACCTATTCCTACTGTTAGCGACGACACTCAGCTTCCCTTTTTATATTGGCCCGGCCCGGTAGCAACATTGTGGCGACGTCCGTGCGCGCATTTGCATAAACATGTCAGGAGATCATAATAATATGCTCACTCAGTGTATAAATGAAAGTTTATTATGGGATTGCTTATATACCGTGTGTTTCAAAAGTACCCGAACTGCCCCTTTTGTATGTAGGGAAAGCCTAACCTATGAAGCAGGAGTAATGTTTGTTTGGCCAACCACTAAAATAAACCAAGTGCTGAAATAAATTACATAAAATCAGTTTTACATAGTGGCTAAGTTTCTCAAATGTTGTTATTTTTACATTCCCAAAGGAAACGGTACAAGTAATGTCACATCAGTTAAAAAGATCGTTGAGAAGTTCGAACGAGGTGACATTAAGAAGAGAGGAAAAGAAAAATGATTTAGAGAAACCATACAGTCGACCCCCGTCAGAAGAAATAGGCAAGGCGGAAAGGTGAGCTACGAGCACGAGACAGGATTGGCGGAAAATAAGAGACCGGGAAAAAAGAGAAAAAGAAGAAGAGGAGAGAAAAGGATTCAGGGGAGAAAGTTTCCGTTGGTTGAGAGAGATGGTTCTCGAACAAGGGAGCGGAGATTTGCCCGTTCTATGTTTCGAGATGAATTCCATAGCCCAAGATTGAGCGTCGCGGAAAATCCCGGGTTGGTTATGAAAAGTCGGAATTCTCCCGCCAAGACAAATGCCACTAGCGAATGTGAATTAACGACGACAAATAAAAGAAGTAGGAGACAGCGTGGTCATTGCTGGAACAGCCGTTAGTCGTTTTCACACGTGTGGGAACCGGAGCGAGACAGCGATACGAGTATGCTCGAGACGTCACCATATCGTCGCGATAAAACGAATAGACGAAGGCGGAAAAAAAAAATAGGAGAAGGCGAGTCGAACCAGACCTACCTGGCAAAGAGTAAGTCCGCTAAAAATCTTTTAACTATTGGCGCAATAGACAAGAGAAGTAAATTAATGAACTTTAACTCCCAGAATACAGATATCTCGGAGATAGACTCTTGTATACTTACCACGGCCATTGACATTAATGATTCTTTAAATAGTGTGAATAGGAAGCGAACTTATGCCGGGCAGTCGAATAAGGTCTTAATTAATAATAATTTAAACGTCTGTGAATGCAACTATTTATCAGATACCGTACCTGGTGAACTGCAAAGAGCTTCGGGTTTGGTCGACTGAGTCTCCCGCCATATCCAGAGCGATAGAGGAAAACCCGTTGGATCGCATTCAGTGCTCTCCGAGGATAGATACGGACGTCGAGTATTCAAATTTTCTCGCTGCAACTTCAGCCAAAATTATTAAGAAGGACTCGCCCCAGCCCAGTGATATTTCCTCGCTCTAGTCGGATAGCCAGGAGCAGCGTCGCACTTGCAGCGTGCCGTTTGCAGCCGGTAGCGTCGACGGGGCCCTGTGCGGCCTGCCGCGCTCGGTGGGCAGCCTTGCATCGTTGGGTATCCAAGTTTTACAAATATTAGATTTTCGTGTCATTACCTGTTACTCTTTTCGTGTTGCTACCAATTAATTTTATTGCTGATATCCTTTTTATTGTCGTTAATTCTAGCTCCAATCTCGAGAAGCTTAACCTACCTATGTCGCCGTGCTCCGCAGCTACGGTCACTTCATTGGAGCGTAGCTCCTTTTCAGTCACCATTGTAACGTCATCACGTCAAAACCACTAAAGCAATAGTAGCCAAATCTCGCACACAATTTGTGTGATGCCTGGAGGTGGTGTGTATTAAAAAAACCCGGACATATGTGATGTCATTGAAGAATAATAAACGTTTGGGTTGAGCTACGTGATGAGGTCCGTGATGTCCGTGCTATGTGGTGAAGCCGAACGCGAATTTCAATTGTCAATGCAGTCAGTAAAGCGAATTTCAATTATCAATTGTTGTCGACGAATTCTCAATGCTTGGACTGAACTTGCTGAGCAAAATAGACAACCGACTTCGTCAAGCAAATTCAGAAAAACAACATGAAATTCTTAGCGGATACGCATTGTTGCTTTCGGGCGACTTTTATTAGTTGCTTCCTGTCGGTGATACACCAATGTATAAGCAACCGAATCCATCGTCTACTTTTGCTGTTCAAGGAAAAATGGCCTACCAACAACTGAAAAAAGTATTTCATTTAACAACAATTATGCGTCAAGTAGGTGAAAACCAGACACCTTTTCGTGAACTACTCAATCGTCTCGCAATTGTTGAAGTGTGTGAAAGTGACTTTCTTCTGTTAAAATCTAGATTTGTAAGTTACAATCTTAACGAGAAAGCCCATTTTTCTAACGCCGTTACATTGATGTCTCGCAATAAGGAAATTTTGGAACACAAAGAATCAAATAAAAGTTAGATGTACCTGTTACATTTATTGCTGCTGAACACAACAACAACGCTGCTCGGGAGGCATCATCTGACGAAGCACACGGACTCCCTTCTTATTGGCAGTTGGTTGCAAGGTAATGATCCGTCAAAACCTATGGACGTTAAAAGTTTTGCGCAACGGAACGGTTGGTGAAGTAATGAAATTATAAAGGTTGAATATACAGGGTCGGGACACATTAATATGACCACCTCTCCTCGAAAATGTTGGAACGACCCATGGTATGCAGATGAAAAATCATTGCAAATCAGTAAAAGCTGACAACTGCAGACGTGTAGTAGCATCCGTTAACACAGCAATTGTCGCCGTCATGGGCAGAGCAAGTGACCTGTCGGACCTCCAAAAAGGGATGATCATTGGCTATCGGGCCAAGGGAGGCAGCATTTCAGCGACTGGACGAACCAGACAGTTTCGAGCAACCGAAGAGGTAACTGTGGGGCCCCACGGGCCATCGATCCTAGAGGCGATCGACGTGCCACTGTTGAGCAACTGACACAGCAAATGAACAGTGAGGCCACTAGTCGTGTCAGCATCAAGACAGTGCAACGATCCCTCTTGAGGTTGGGGCTCCGGAGCAGGCGTATGGTAACAGCACCCATGTTGACGCCTGTGCATCGCCGAAAACGCCTCCAATTCGCAATGGACTATCGCCATTGGACCTCGCCCGAGTGGCAAAGGGTTGCTTTCTCTGACGAGTCGCGGTTTCTGGTGAACAGAGTGGATGGACGATGGAGAATTCGCCGGGAAGCATCTGAGAACAGGCATCCCGACAGGCAGACGACAGGCTGGTGGGGGAGGTGTGACTGTTTGGGGGATGTTTTCGTGGTATTATCTGAGTCCAGTGATACCGCTGGAGGGTACACTGAATGCTGTTAGTTACCTGACGATCGTCGCAGACCAGATACACCACTTCATGTCGACAGTATTTCCTCAGGGTGATGGCACCTTTCAACAGGACAATGCTCCCTGACATACTGCCAAAATTGTCCACGACTGGTTCGAGGAGCATGAAGATGAATTCAAGCTACTCCCACGGCCACCAAACTCCCCGGACCTCAACCCCATTGAACATTTGTGTGACCATCTCGATCGCCATGTCCGCAAGCTGAACCCTCCACCACGTACGGTGATGGA
Organism: Rhysida immarginata; assembly: GCA_023313115.1. Lineage (NCBI taxonomy): Eukaryota > Metazoa > Arthropoda > Chilopoda > Scolopendromorpha > Scolopendridae > Rhysida > Rhysida immarginata. The sequence continues at coordinate 26,154 of JAHWFO010008964.1, forward strand.
ATTACGGGATGCACTGATCGCCGAATGGTCCCAGATACCTACAACCACCTTCCGAGGACTTATTGACTCTCTGCAACGTCGACTAGCTGCTGTGCTTACCGCCAAAGGTGGATATTCCGGATACTAGCAGGTGGTCATATTAATGTGTCCCGACCCTGTATTAAATTATTAAGTGAAAAACCCCTGTTAAATTAGTTTAAAGCCTGAATTCCGCTCCAACTTGCCAGCAAATGAAATTGATGGCTTCCTAGTATACTTGCCTGACCTCTTCATTCTACTTCACTTGTGTACCTCTCAGACGACTTCAATGTGAAACCCTTATATACGCATCTTACCTGCATCGCAGGGGATCGAAAGACGAGCATCAGCGTTTTGGTGGTTTAAACAATTTGGTTCATCAATTATTAATTTCATAATATTAACTGTTTAATTTACAAACAATTCTATCAAAGTTGGAATCATGAAGATTTGTTTTGTAAACTATCTGACCGAATCTATTCATTAAAAGGAAATTTTTATTGATTGCTTTGTCTCCCGCTCCTTTTCTCTCTGTTCACAAGTTAAGTCACTCTGCTAAATATTTTAATTATGACATGTAGGTTACACCATTTGCTCAAGGTGTTCACCGTTCACCTCTTGACAATACGCTAGTCGGTGCTCAAACGCACTGCAGGCATTGATTAGGATTGCCTGAGGACTATTTGCCATCACCTGCCTAATTCTTTCCTTCAGTTCGTTAATGCTTGCAGGGCGTGTCTCGAAGACCCTGTGCTTAACATATTCCCATAAGAAAAAGTCAAGCGGGGAAAGATGCGGGGATCGAGGTGGCCACTTATTGCTCAGCCTTCTGCCAATCCAGCGGCCAGGGAATACTTCGTCCAGATATTGGCGTACAGAGACGGCGTAATGAGGAGGAGCCAGATGTCGTTTTCGCCTGCTGCCTCGGCAACAGCTGGACCAACCTCGCCTTCTAACAGTTGAAGGTATTTGGAGCCATCCAGTGTTCCGTCAATGGAAAAGGGGCCTATGAGATTTGTGCCCATAATGCCTGGCCAGACGTTTACTTTCTGAGGACGCTGGGTGTGGCCCTCACCCATCCAATATGGATTGCAGTCGGACCAGTAACGGAAGTTATGGTGATTTACCTTCCCACGCAAAGTGAACTTGCATTCGTCGATGAAGCAAATACGACGAGATAGCGCAGCATCTGCATGGCATCTGTTCATCATTATCTCGCAAAATTGCACTCGACGATCCTCGTCACCGATGAAATTGCATCTTGAACGGGCGGAACTTCAAACCATGCAAGATGCCCCACACGGACGAGTGGCTGATTCGAAGGGCGGGTGCAACGGCACGCGTCGATTGACGCCACAAGCCCCAGTAGTTGTTACAACGGCCGCCGTTTGTTGCGGACCTGTCCCTGTACGTTGTCGACCTTGCCGTTGTCTGTCCGCAATACTTCCTGTCTCTCGAAATCGTTTCATCAGAGTCGAAAGAGTACGTGTTGAAGGCTTCGGGCGGTGAGGATATCGGGCATGGAATTCGTCGGTGGCATTGTGCAACGTCAAATCCCCTTTCGCGCAAAGGAGAACCATCTCTGCTCCTTCTTGCATACTGCATTTCATTTGTTTGTTTTCACGCAATAAACGCTTTTTAAACTGTTAAAGTACCGGTATAAGCTTAATACCGTATACGTTAGGTTTTATAAATAAAACTTCTATATTTTACTTTAACCTTTTCTTTCACTCTCATATTCGCAAATTTGCATTTATGTAAAATAAATAGCAGGATTCGTAAGATGCAGATATGGAGGCTTGTTGAAGATCTGAGAACTCCACTGAACCTTTCAAGGTACTGTGGCGTGGTCTTTCTTGATGTCAGCAAGGCTTTCGATCAAGTGTGGCACGAAGGGCTAATCTACAAGATGATTAGAGACGAGTTTCTTCCTGATTTGATTTTGATGGTGAAATTCTTATTTAGCGATAGGTTCTATCAAGCTAAAGTTGGCGAAACACTTCTCCACTTCCCGCAAGGTAAAGGCCGGTATCCCATAAGGCTCTGTCCTTGGGCCAGTTTTATTTAATTTCCCCAAACCATAAAAATGTAATTTATATTTCTATGCTGATGAGACTGCCATTATGGCATGGGCGCATCAGCCATCTCACGTTATCACTCGTTTGCAGAACGCCTTGAAGAAATATGAAGACTAGTTTAATTGCTAGAAACTGAACCTTAACGTCGGAAAATGCAAAGCTGTGTACTTCAACAAAAAGCCTAAGCGTCCCCCGGATTCTCTTATCCTATTCAATAAGGAACTCGAATGGGTTGACAATTGCAGGTACCTTGGCGTTATAATCGACTCAAGACTCTCCTGGAACTGTCACGTGTCTTACGTTCTGAACAAAGCAAAGAAGGCTAAGTACAGCCTCACAGCTCTCCTGGGTCGAAACAGTGCCCTCAGCATCGACAATAAACTGCTATTGTACAAGACGATGATTCGAACCAACCTCCTCTATGGCATGCCTGCGTGGGCAGTGGGCAACCATATGTAAAAGCAGATGGAGTGAATTCCAGTCTTTCCAGATTGTTACCCTGAGGGCCATTGCCCAGCATGGAAGAAGGACCGTAAAAAATCATTACATCCACTCGGATCTGAACAAGATCTGCTGATGAACATGGTGCAGACGTTGAAGAGCCATGACAATGATGACCTAGTGCCTGGAATATTAAACAATCCGATGGTAATGAAGCGGCATACAAAGTATAGAAAACCGAGGCATATTCTTGATGTCAACTTCGAAGACATTGGCAACGTTTCCTTCCCGGTATATTGGAAGATGTTTCCCCACCCACCCCGCCCCCTCTCCCAATTTTCTGACAATCGTCAATCTTATTATTTTTTCACAATGTGGAAGGCCTTCGGGGGTTCTTGCCTATTTCAGTGTATTTCATGTTGAATTTATTCTGGTAGGGTGAGCTTCGTGAAAGCACTGCTTTCGTCCCACCCGAAGAAATGTACACTTCACTGCTCGATTGTCGATTGTCGTTACTGCATCAGAACAGATTTACTTTGTTTTGATCAGGTTTTTGTATACGCTGAAGAAGGCAGCGTGGCTGCCGATATGCGCATACGTCTTAATAAACATCTTATGTGGATTAGTGGTTTCTTGTTGTTCTTGTGAAGTTGTGTCCACAATTTCTGGCTCTATTTGCTTCCATTCAGAACTTCATACTTTAACCTTGATTTCCCAAAAATTTTATGCATGTAATTCGTCCATTTTCTGAAATTTAATGCATGTACTACGTTGCCCAAAGAATACAATTCCACTAAACAAATTTCTCAAAACGACTACATTCCCGAAAACACATTTTAACGGAATAAGTCAGGGGTTACTGATAATATACATGTGGATGATTCTCACAGGTATTGAGGTCTCTATTCAGTTTTTCATTTTTGGACGTGTACCGTTGAGACACCGTATATATACTTTCCAATAATCTGACAATAATTTATATGAGAAATATTGGGTTAAAAATTACATTAAACAGTTGGAAAGGACTATGAATGTATATTCATAATAAATATGGAGCATACTTATGTTGATTTATGGTGATATTTGTTTATTATTGCAGAACATTCATTTTCGCAAAACAGTAGAATATTGATGGTAAAATATTTATTAATGAAATACTGTAATATTTAAGATTAATTTAATTAATCAATTGTGTGGCACCGAGCTACCTTTGTCCTTATCTTTTCTTTGGTAGCAATAAAATTAAATCAATCAATATTAATATACAAAAATTAAAAACAGGAATGTCACAACAACACCACCTCTACTCAAAGCCTGAGCGCATAAACGTCATACATTGTTACATCACCTACGGTAGGGTATTGTTAATCATATTTCTACCAATAATAAGCCCGAAATTGTTTCTACCGTAGGTGATGTAACAATGTATTATTTTTCTGTGAGCAGGCTTTCTCTCCAGGCGGTATTGATCACACATGATTAATCCGCAAACCGAATAATCCATCCTAGACAATCGGGAGTTGACTGCAATAAAGAAATGACAAAACTAGTGATTACACAATGAACATGACTGAATTGTCTTATTATTATCTACTTTTAATAATGATCAAATAGCAAAAGTGATTTTTAAAACCTAAGTAATGACAGTTAAAATTTTGTTTTTATTATCATTTATTTTGGTCGTTTCATATTTTTATTTCGGATATTATATTTTTGGTTTCATTTCTCTATTTTATTATTCAATCGGAGTTTCTTGATTTATTGGTGTAGAATTTTTTTCACTTTGGTTGAGAGCTTTTCCCTGATCGTGTTTCCTGAAATATTTATGAGACGACGACACCCATAAGATATACATCTTCACCAGAAACATAAGAATAGACACACCGAGTAAGAAACACATTTAAAACAGCCTTCTCTCCTGATTTATAAAAGCATAATATAAGGAAGTATCCCGATGATTGGTCACTCGAAATTAAGTGATCTCAAAGCCGTTTGAAATGGGATTACATCAGAGACTTTCTATAGAAAGACATGCCATTTTATTCTTTCCCCACAGAAATAATGTAATAGGCTGTTAATAGGCGCCCTTTGAACATTTAGAATGAAATACTCAGGCTATCCATGAATGATGCAACTAGTAACATTGAGGCAAGGCATTATTGACGTCATAGTAAAACCTGGGCGTGTCCAGTTAAATTTCCGATTTCAATTGTTAGCGACAGCAATAAACTAAGAAAGTATAATTATGCATATGGAATGAAAATCATAAAATGAAAAAACACGAATTGATTTGTTTTTGAAAAATTTCGTAAAATAATTTATAATAAGTAAAATTGCTTATTTAGGATTTAATTTGATTTTTTAAAATTTTTGGCGCGTTTTTTAAAATAATCGATATAGCCGTGGCCACCGAGAGAGAAGGTGTCAAATCCCCGGAGGGGAGAAGAAGAAAAAAAGAAGAGCTTCAAAGCTTCGACTCAAAGAAAGGAAGCTGACACCCCGAGATGGAATAGAACGACCGGAGAGAGAGAGAAGCAAAAGAAGAAAGATCATAGGTGGATCGAGTGCGCAGAATCCGCCCAGAATCCACTGAAGACGGATAAAAGGCGGGTTTCAAGGCACAGGAGACAGAGAGTATGGGGGTGCAACTTCACACTTCTCGTGTCTTTCAAAATGGCGGACCTCATCGGTCCGACAGATCTAACACGGTAGATGCTACTCCTCGTTCTCTACTATTGACGATTGGAACGGCCCTAGAACTAACGAGCATTTGGATTCCTTATGTCCTGATGAAGCAGCTATTGATTTGGACTGATAAAAGTATGTTACTATTCTGTTGTTTTGTAATTTCCTCCAGCCGAGGAAATCTCCCATTTCTTTATTAAGAAATTATTAAAATTGTTCTATACAATTTCACCTCGTTTTTACTCTCTGTCATTTATTAAAAATTCTTGACAGAGCGGGGAGCTGCTTTGGAAGCAGGCAATGCGGAGACGACGGACAGCCTGCGTAAGAACTCTAAAAATTATTAAGTCATATTCTGTTTATTGTCTATGCTCTTTTTTTTCTACGTAAAGGAAGTACGTGAGCGGTGTGGTGCTTCAGGAAGAAGAACTTCAATTTCTTCAAAGGAAAAGGACAGTCGCCGGGGAAACGGACGAGAGTCGCAATTTGAGAAAAGCAGCAAGTGTCTGTGAGTATACTAAAAAATAAAAAAAAAATGGATCAGAAGGCTGTAGAAAACATGCAGTTTCCTTCGTTTGAAGGGAAAGATGAAGAAGACGCGGATAGATTAATCAAGCAGTTTAAACTAATAGCCAGTTGTAAAGAATTAGATCTTAGCAAATGCATTAAATTGCTACCGGCCTCGCTTAAAGGAGAAGCCCTAGACTGGTTTACAGAAACTGTAATTTCATCTCCGACTCTAAAATGGGACGAATTTGAAGCAAGATTTCTACAAAACTTCCGGAAAGGCCACACTCAAATAACTCTTCGAAGGGATATTTTAAGGCTGAAGATGGTTAAAGGCAATGTGAGACAATATTTAATGCAATTCAGCCGAATTTTGGGTGGCATAAGAGAGGCCTCGGAACATGATAAAATTCTGTGGTTAATCGAAGGATTAGTACCAACATTGAAAGTAACGATGCGCCTAAAAACGTTTAAAAATATAGAGGAAGCAATCCAATTTTTAGAAGCCTGGAACCAAGCTCAGGACGCCCCGGTAGCAAGTAGCATTGAACCCGAAGAGCCAATGGAAATTGATGCGGTTAATATGAACCCAGGACCAAGCGGAACTAGGAAAAAAGTAATCTGTTTTAACTGCGGCCGCCCGGGGCATATAGCCCGTTTTTGTAAGAAAAAGAAAAAGGGCAGTTACGGGAAAAAGGATTCGCCACAAGCTAATTTTGTGAACGGAAACAATCAGAAAAATCTCTTCATAATCAAATGTAAAGTTATACAAAGATGGCGAAGGTATTGTTAGATACAGGAGCAGAAGAGAATTTTATAGACGAAGAATTTGTAAATCAGATAGGAGTAAAGACGTTTATAAAAATAAGGCAAAACGACAAGCTAGGCTGATTAACGGACAAAAATGGGCCATAAAAGGAGAAACCGAAAAAATTGAATTAAAAAGTGGAAAATATAAAGGTCAGCACAGTTTCAATATACTCCCTATTGAGAATTACGACTTATTCTTGGGAATGCCTTGGTTAGAAAAAGAAAAACTAACGCTACAGTGGTCGTTTAAGAAATGTTTTTGTATCTCTAAAAGGGCAAAACGTGCAACTAGAGAAGTGGAAAAACGAAGAAGATGAAACTGATGATCTGTCCGCCGTCGAGCTGATGCACATTATCACCAAGAAGGAGAACGTACCAGTATATGCGGTCTTCTTAAAGAAGGAGCAAAGTAGAAACTCATAAAATAAGTTTGAACAAATCATAGGTAAAATACCAACCGATTTTCAAGAATTGTTAAAAAACTACAAATATTTATTTCCAGATGAGTTACCTAAAGGTCTACCCCCCAAGCGATCGATCGACTTAACTTCGAGGGCAACGCCGATCAACGCGCCATTGTACCATTTAACGAGCGAGGAGGAAAAAGAAGTTCGCAGCACCCTAATTAAGTTGCTAAACAAAGATCTAATTAGGGTATCAGACTCAAGTTATACCAGTCCGGTATTATTCGTGGCGAAAAAAGACGGGGGACTTAGAATGTGCATAGACTACCGAAAAATAAACCAGATAACACGCGATAACCGTTACCCAGTGCCTCGGATAGACGATCTTATTGATAAATTAGAAGAAGCTAGATATTTTTCAAAATTAGACATTATGGATGCTTACCTTCAGGTGCGAATGGAAAAAGAGCACATCCCGCTAACAGCATTCAAAACAAAATATGGATTATACGAATTTAAAGTAATGCCTTTTGGGCATAAAGGGGCCTCGTCAACATTTTCGAGAGCACTCAGTGAAACACTAATGGACGTGTTGGATCACGGAGTCATCTCCTACTTCGACGACATCTTAGTCTATGCGCAAAGTAAAGAGGAACTTAAGGAAAGAACGGAGCAGGTGTTAGCTAGACTGGCACGGGATAGCTGGTATCTAAAATTAAGCAAATGTGAATTCGGAGTTAAAACTGTAAAATATTTGGGTTATACATTCTCCGAGAAAGGAAAGTCGTGCGACAACATACTAACGAAAGCCATAAAAAATTGGCCCGTTCCAAAAACTCTAAGGCAAGTGAGAGCATTCCTCGGCTCTATCCAATTTTATAGACAATTTATTCCAAAGTATGCTGAAATATCCGAGCCGCTTTTCCAATTACTCCGAAAGGACGAGCCGTTTAGGTGGACACTAGAGAGGAAAAAGGCGTTTGTAAAGTTAAAGGAAGCATTAAGGGGACCACCAATCTTAAAGGTTTTTTCAAGGAAAAAAAGGCTTTATGTGCTATGTGACGCCTCAGAAACGGCTATAGGTCTGATAGCCCTGCAAATGCATGTAAGGAAACTCTTCCCAGTAGCTTTCGAGTCGCAAAGATGGAGAAGGGACGAGGAAAATTACTCGAATTATGAGAGGGAGCTGCTGGCCATAGGACACGCGGCTTTATGCTGGCGACATTACATCCAGCAAGTCCCCGCACAGATATACAGGGTTTTGAATTGAGTACATATTTTTTGGCAGATGATAGAAGAGGTCCTTAGAAGTATTTTTTGTCATATGAACAAGGGGTCCCCGCAGCTCCGTTTACTTACAATACTGCATTGAACAATCAAATGACACCGGGACGCAGTGTGCGTTAGTAAGCTTAGATTATTTTATTTTTAACAATTAACACAAGCAAAAAAATCTTTACCTACTGCTTTCCCAAAATGCGATTAGTTCATTTACATATGGACTAATCGTATTTTACAAAGGGGTTGGATACCATGGAATCTCCTTGACGAAGTTTGTCCTAAGACTTTTCAACAAACAAGCACGTGCACCTTGAAATTTCTTTGCAAACAATTACTTTAAAAGTTATTACAGTAGATTGCTTGTGTTAATTGTTAAAAATAAAATAATCTAGGCCTACCAACGCACACTGCGTCCCGGTGTCATTTGATTGTTCAATGCAGTATTGTAAGTAAACGGAGCTGCGGGGACCCCATGTTCATATGACAAAAAATACTTCTAAGGACCTCTTCTATCATCTCCCAAAAAATCTGTACTCAATTCAAAAACACCCTGTATATGGACAATCAGGCAGAAACACGGATCTTTAAAACAAAAGCAACTATCAAAGCTACATTCAAGGGTACTGCAAAGCCTATTAGAACTGCCTATAGAAATATTCTGAATCAGAGCTGAAAAAAATATTTTTGCTGATGCCTTGTCCAGATATACAGAAAGGACTCAAAGAAAAGAAACTGAGGTGAATGTTATAAAGAAAGATAGAATTAAGAAATCTTCTTTGAATTTTGCAGAAAGACGAAACACGGAGAAGCAGAAGATAGAAAGACCGCGATCGAAGTCTGACGTCATTCGACGCGGATTCAGCGGCGGGATGGTGTCAAATTCCCGGAGGGGAGAAGAAGAAAAAAAGAAGAGCTTCAAAGCTTCGACTCAAAGAAAGGAGAAAAGAAAGGAAGCTGACACCCCGAGATGAAATAGAACGACCGGAGAGAGAGAGAAGCAAAAGAAGAAAGATCATAGGTGGATCGAGTGCGCAGAATCCGCCCAGAATGCACTGAAGACGGATAAAAGGCGGGTTTCAAGGCACCAGGAGACAGAGAGCACGGATGAGGTTTTACCTCATCCGTGACAGAGAGCAAGTGACAGCGACCAATAGCAGTCCAGGAATGAATTCGATGCTCCAAGGAAAGTCTTCGATCGTAACCGGAGGAAGATTAGCGGACCGAAGCCCATGCAGAGTAAGATAACTTTGATAAATTTTCATGTGTTTCAACTTTGCGAAATTTTGAAGATTCCGCTGAAGCTACCCAACATACTCGCTCAAAACGAGTGCTCGAGACGGCCGAACCGAATTCCAGTCAGCACCGCCAGCCACGAAGAAAGAGGCGAGACGAAGACAGGTGGAATATCGGCCATGCTTCTCAAAGGCGTTTAAGGGTGCCATCTTCTCCTCGGACCCATACGACTGACGGACGCAATTCTGCGCAAAAAGCCAGTAAGAAGATTTCATGCTCCAAAATTGAGTATCGAACTTTCCAAAAACGAATTATTATCTCTCTCAAATGAACTAAGTTCCTCTTCACTTCCATCGCCCTATAATTGTGAGCAAGGTGTTATGTGCGACCCGATCTTGGACACGAATCTGCAGGACTCGTTAGCAATACGACGCCTGGAGCTCCTGAGCCAGACTTCATCGGTCCGACAGATCTAACACGGTAGATGCTACTCCTCGTCCTCTACTATTGACGATTGGAACGGCCCTAGATCGACTCGGAACTAACGAGCATTTGGATTCCTTATGTCCTGATGAAGCAGCTATTGATTTGTAAGAAGCATATGTTACTATTCTGTTGTTTTGTAATTTCCTCCAGCCGAGGAAATCTCCCATTTCTTTATTAAGAAATTATTAAAATTTTTCTATACAATTTCACCTCGTTTTTCCTCTCTGTCATTAATTAAAAATCCTTGACAACATAAGTTCCCTGACTGTAAATGTCGATAAAACAAACTTGATGTTTTTTATCAACGAAACAAGAGAGACATTCCCGAAGCTCCTTTTGTTCAATATGATAATAATTTTATAAAACCAGTGAATTCTATTAGATATTTGGGTCTAATTCTTTCATATGACCTTACATGGAGTCATCATATAGATCAACTTATATCTAATCTTAATAAAAAAAACAAGGTATAATCTCCAGACTTCATTATTTACCCCGTAACATACTTTAACTCCTCTACAATTCATGGATTCATTCATCCTTATGTTATGGCATAATCTTTTGAGGTTCTCCAGCAGCTTTTGATTTAAAACGTATCTTAAAACTCCAAAAATGGTTTCTGAGAATTTTATCCAATACGCCGAAATCATCCTCCATCTCGCATCTATTTGGTGAATTGCACATCCTCACAATCAATCAAATATTCAAGCTGCAAATCTCTTCTTTCATATATAAAATCATAAACTCTAATTTAATCATAACTACCTCCTTCAACATAAACTTAAATCAAGATATCCATAGTTATTCAACCAGAACCGCTTCCGACATTCGTTTGCCGTTGTAAAAAAGGGGGTTATCTCCAGCGTTGCGTATCCTACACTGGTTTAAAAATATGGTCGTCTTTGCCCGTTGAAATTAGATCTACGGCTCCATATCAATTATTTCGGAAATTACTAAAAAGGTTTATACATACCACGTTCACTTATAGTTTAGCTTAATTATGAGAAATTTGTTTGTTTTTCTCAGTTATTAGTTTGGAATTTCACTTACCTTTATATTGTTTAAGACAATAATTATTACACTTAATTGGTTATCTGATTTTTGCATGATTTTTAAGAATTTCTTGTGGTAGGTTGTCTCAATTCAAATAGTTATCATTTGATCTGTAATTTACTTTTCCAATCGATGACTTGAATTTTTTGTTAAATTTTCTCCTTTTTTTTTCTATTTTTTTTTTTTTTTTTTTTTTTTTTTTTTAGAATTTTTTATATATTTTTTTTGAATTTCCTTACTCAATTATTGCATTGTTTAATTAACTTATTATCTACTAACCGAAGTATTTGTATTTACGGTGTATACATGAACATAACACCCATCAAGTCCCAACTCGTAGGTCATAGACCGTACAGGTCTTGGTTGGGTGCCATTGTGATTCTAACACTTAAATAAATAATATAAATAAATGGTACCATTGCAAGTTTCATTGCTAAGATATGCCATGTAATATATCAAACAACTCGTAATAACGTGCCATGAGTGAATATAACGAGTAAATAATGATAATGGTATTGGTTTAGTATCACGTGCCCTAATGGTGCCATATGATACCACATGGTACCCATTGAAACTTTCAATGCTAAGATATGGCATGTAATATATCAAACAACTCGTAATAACGTGTCATGAGTAAATATAACGAGAAAATAATGACAGTGGGAATTGGTTTTTTAGCACGTGCCCTAATAGTACAATATAGTTTTGTTAGAACTTTATATGCTAAGACATGGCGTGTAATATATCAACTAACTCCTTACGAGTTATTAGATCTATTGTTATTCATAGCTTATTTTTATCAAGAGCATAATTCTGGTAGGCTTAACGGTATCTAAAATTCATTATTGTTATACATATTGCTAATTAATAGTAGTTAATCGTTTGTTTTAATAGTTGATGATAACGTAGAAACACTTTAGTAATTTAATATGAAAAAATATTAGATGCTTACACATAATGCTTCAGCAATTGAGGCTCACTTCGATTAATATTATGTGGGAATTCTTACAAATTAAAGAACTTTTATTTTGTTAAATGTATAAGGAATAACTTCACTCTCCATTTAAATTTCAGTTCTTTAAGTTTATTCGTTTAAATTCTCTCTATTCATTAGCTTATTTAAATAGTAATTTACAATTTAGTTGAAATCCAAATAGTATTTAGGTTTCACCGAAACTATAAAATCGCCCATTTGGGTGACTTTCGGTGAAAATCATGAAAGTTTGGTAATATGTGTGCTTTATTTATTTACTCTCAAGTGTTTTAAAATGTTGGTTAATTCTATATATCCATGTACGATGCTATAACATGAAAATGTGCCCCCTTTATCCGCTTTGGCGGTAAAATCATTCTTGTTGGAATTCTGATCATTTACATATTCATTCTATAGCATCAGAAGTTTATTACAAGTGAAGTATCGTCACGATCGGTTCATCATTTTCTGAATGCATCGATTTTTATATTTCGAAGATTGTATATATCTAATTTCTCTCCTTTACTCCTTCTTTCTTTAATGCTACCCTTTTTAAGACCCTTAATTTAAAATGGGAATCTTTCTTCTTTTAACGTATTTACTTTTTGTTCCCATTTTAACTATTTGATAAAATAAAAAGTGAAAAGTTGAACTTACACTGAACGAAATAATACTTAAATAAGTAAGTTAAAGTTGAAGACAAACAATTTTCTTAAAGTTTCAAAGTTTTCTGTTGAACTAGACTGTCAAAGTAAAATTTTATTTGAACGGAGATGTCTTGAATTTAACTTTCTCTCATCTCTTGACTCTCGGCTGGCAACCTGGTCATCGTTAACCGAGAAAAATCTTTACACTGTCATCAGATGAACTATGATCTCTACTTCACGTTTAAAATATACTTGAGGAAGATAATCAACCATCTTTTTTATTATTTTTATAGATCGAAATAATTTTTTACAGAACAAGGCATCATGCCATAAGATCGCAGACTAGGTGATAGAACATTGCATTGAATTTATTTGCCACAGTGGTCTTGAACAATCTCTACATCCGTAACACACATTCTATTTTTAAAAACTTTTACACTTTCATGCTGTGAAATAATTAGGTGTTTCATACAAATATTATTTTGAAATTATTTTACTTGCTAGAATACTCGCACTGTATATAAAGAAGAATTCAATGATTACTTCTGTCTATTGCAATGAAAAACTATTATAGGTAGAAAAATAAAATTTAAAATTAATTGGTGCTACCGCCTGGAAACAGCCCTCCGTCTATACGTTAATTGCCATATATTTTATATGAACAATTTTGAGTTTACAAGTCCAGAGTGCAGTGAGACAGAGCATTCTATCTCAAGATCTCGACGATTAAACATTTCTTCGTATACTCTTTTATTTCCTATTGTATTTTAAAATTAGAGTTATTATATAGAATTTAATGCCATGAGTAAAGAGAAATTACAATAATATATTTTATAATTTCCATAAATTGTATTTCTCTCCTCCATTCTATTCTCCTAGACACACTAAACGTTTCTCTTAAATGTGCATTTAATTTCGAAGATATCCTGGTTCATGCCGCTGTCACTAAACCACGCGCTTCTTGTATATTACAGGCTGTTTTCTTTGCAATGAAATCGGTGTGGTATATTTGGCATTTCTTTGACTCTGCCAACTCCATTTTCAGTAACGCTTCCTCCTTTACCCTCAAGATCAATCAGAACCAGACTTTAACGTGACTCTTACATTGCAAAGTTTGTCGGAATCAGTATGTTCGGGAAACTGATAACACAACGTTCGCCAAGCGCAAATTCGACATCCTGAACAATGC